>JAWWLZ010000012.1:22346282-22363052 GCA_035041345.1 Poliocrania exsul
GTATGGAGTGGTGACAAGCACGTGGCTGGTTGGGCTTTGGCACTGTTTACAGCCTTGCCTGTGGAACTGGTTTAGTTGGGAGAATATGTCTGTGCTGTGCTGTACAAAGCACTGCCAGGCCCTCTGTCCCAGCTGCCTGCTCTGTGCTGGGTGAGCTGCACAGAAGGAACTGTGGAGTCTGGCAGAAGGAGGAAACATTGATGGGAGAGCTTTTCTTCTGAGCAGGTAGACTGAGGGCCCTGTAAAGATCTTGGGATGGACTTAGAACTCATAATACACAGGATAAAAGTAAATTTTTCTTCTAAGTGTCTCCCTGGGAAGAATAAATTTATCCTCACAACAGGTGAGAACCATCTTTTCCTCATTTGTGCTTATCAAGGCGGTACTGCTGAGTAGTGAAGCAGCCTCTAGTTTGGCTTTTTCATGGTGAAAAAGTCCCCTGTAGAGACAGTTTTATGAAGCTGATGTTGTTGGATGCAGTTTCAGCATTTCAACTTTTATGTGTGAATTAATGCTGTAGAAAAACAGGGAAGGGTGTTACTGTTCCCACTTGGTTGCTGCTGCCTCTGACAGTGCAATGCCTGTGATGCCATTCCAGCCAACTGCTGTGCAGCAAGGGGTGCTACCTGAAAAGGTCTGATGGGATTCCCTTCCAATATTTGCTTGAAGTAGCAGAATCCTGGAAGATACATTATTCCAGATACATGAACCCCACTGCAGAGCCTGAGAACTTCTGAGCTTTCAGTTGTTATTTGTGGTTCATCCTATGAAGAACTAAATACAGGTATGATGTCAATAGGCTGAGTGTCCACCTTAGTTTAAAGCAGCAAGTAACTAACACAGGTAGGCTCTGATGTTCATTGGAGAAAAGACAAGTTCTATTCATGGAGAAACTGGAGGAACAATACTAAGTGTCCGTGATTACACTTTATTATACAGAACTTTTGCATTAGGAGAGATCAGGAGATCCAGAACAGGCCCTGGTATAAGCCATTATCTCACATCAGCTGCCATGTCTTCTAGAGGTGTAGCAGAACTGTGAAACCGCTTTTGGGAAAGATGTTTTTAGGGAGCCACTCAAAAAAATACTGCAATTTCAGCATCTACTGATTGATTTCTAGATAATGACAGACAGCTCTTCTGCTCCAAGAGAAGGCATCCACTGTTGCTCTCCTCTGTGAAAGAGAACAGGCTAACATCACCCTGAATATCTGGCAATGTGCAATTCTTGTTATAAAAACAAATCCTTGAAAAATCTCTTGTTCTTGAAAGTTTCCATCAGGTCATTCCCACAGTGGAAGCACATCAAATATTGCCTTGGCATCCCCTGACCTGCTTTGGTCAGTTTAGGTGAGTAATGCAGCTGCCCTGTGCCTGTGAAGCATCTCTTTGGGGCAGCTGAACTAAGCAGGCTGGGAGACTGACAAGGTTGTCAGAGCAAATCCTTCTTTGCCCTTATTCTAAAACCCCCCTGTAGTAGTATTGCACCAAGTGTTGGTTTGGCCCATTTTAATCTAAGAGCAGGACTGCCAAATTTGAGGATAAGCATGACAACCATTACACTGATTTATCAGAGTGAAAGGGGAGTTGCATTAGTAGTTTGGGAATTTATTGTAGTGCATAAATGGCATTTCCATCAGCAAAAAATGAGAAGGTTGATTTATAACAGATAACTCCAATAATTTCTGAATTTCCATATTAATAGGAAAGCGGTACTTCCATTTTTGCTATTATCCCCATATGTGCCATCTTCTTATAAATATGGAAATTTGGTAATTATCTGCAGAACTACTTTATTTTCAAATTAAACCAAAGAACCTAATGAACGATTTTTTAAAATTATTTTTGTAGTGTCATATTTTTAAATGTTTTATTGGATCTGGACTACTGTATTGAAAGACAAACTCTGTTTAGCAATGTTTGATATGGTATCTACAACTAGATGGTTGCTAACTTGTTAATTTTCCTTTAACCAAAAGCACAGAACTGAGACATATTTAGATTAAATTGCATTGATTTGTTTTCTTCTGTTTTATTTATGACAATGTGCTGAATAGGAACTTGCAAGAGATACATTGTTTATCAAAAAGGAATTCATGTAAAGAGTATTGATGATGAATAAACCCGATGCTAAAACTCTACCTCTGTACTATTATGTGGTGAGAAGGTAAATATTAACCCCTGCATGAATGAGTCCTTCCATACATGCTGGTGGTCTCCTAGGAATGTCTTAGTGGTAACCATACCTAAGGAAAACACCTGGGAGTATCAGGCAAGACATGTTAGTACTTGGTGGATAGTCATTCTTTAGTATTCATGCAATAAAAAAGCAGAGTGAAAGCTGTGGCTATGGATTATTTCTAGTATAAAAGCAAACTTTTTTCCCTGTTACAGAAGCCATCAGAGCAGGTATCTGCTGCTGGGGAGTTCCACGATGGAGAAGTTGTAAACCAAGTCAACCAGTGAAAACTGGCCATGTGAAAGCTGATCTTTCTGTAAAGGTGCCTGTACCTGAGGGGTCATGGTATTGCCTTAAGCTGTGTATCCAGGAGCTTTCATGTTCAACATTTGGAACAAGTGTCTTAACCCTCGGCAGAGAGGGATATTTTTTGTAAATCTATTGTATTAAAATAAGAGTTTGTGTGCAGATATCAGCAGGAGCTGAGAGTACAGTGTGGATAAGCAGTGGTTAGGATGGCCTTTGGGGTGACAAACACAGAGGAAACAGATGGCCAGATGCAGATATTGTGTTAATAAGGAGAACAGTTTGGAATAGGAGTTAGCATCGCTATGTATATGAATGTAGTGATAGTCCAAAGTTAATTACCAAAGCATTGATTTTTACCTGAATGAAAGTGGTGCCAATCAGAATGTTGTGAAGATCTGCCTTTCTCAGAATGTTCTTCCTGCACCACTTGTAAGACTTTGCTCTTAGTCCTTGTGTGGTTGAAAAATGACACACTCCTTGAGCTGTGAAGCCTGTTGTGGGAGGGAAGCCGCATCTGTAACATCAGGGGCTGAAACTGTGCTCATTTACAGCACCAGCCACTCTGATCATCAAAATGATTTTATCAGCCTCACTTCAGAAAACAAATGGTGTTTGATTTAGCTGGGCAAAGTGATATTTCAGAACGGGCTTCAGCAATCTCTCTGTAGCTTGACAGTTGGTCTGCAGCAGATGAAACAGAGTAAACAGTCTATTATAGTGGAAATTGGAAGCAGGCACCTTGAAGCATATCTTGAATGTGCTTCTGTTCCATATGGAATTATAAGAGATTTTTTTTGTGATGTTTCTCTTACCTCCCTGTTAAAATGCTCAGGCTTGGGCACTGGAAAATAAAGAGCTTGGATGCAATGAATCCTCAGTTCTCTTGGGAATTTTGTTGCAGCTGATGCCCTGGTATGTTTTTAAGGAGTATTTCTTCCTTTGAAGCTCAGCAACTTTTTAAACTGTCCATTAATATTTTCTATGCACCTGAATAACAGTCTATGGTAGTCATTTTTCTGTCCTGTTCAACTGTATTTTAATCAGGCTCAGAATATTTTTTCTGAGGAACTGAATGTCTCAGCTGTGAGGCAGATGTTTTGTTCCTTATGGAATGACAGAACAAGTAAATGGGAGAAATGGGAAGATTGTTGAATGCATTTGGTTTTCTAACAGGTCATTGTCATGATCATACGGCTACATTTCAGTCCTGGGTGTACATCTCAATTTCAGGCTCCAAGAGATTTCACTCACACGTAAAGCCTTTGGTTCCCTGAGTCAACCTGGTGCTACTTCATCTGACTACACAGCAAGATTCTTCTGTGAGTCACCATTCCCAACTAGTTTGTGTGTTGGTTTCCTTCTTGGACCCTGTTTTAGGAGTGGTTACATGGAGTGGGTGAAGGTAACAGGCCATGAGTTCTAGCTGAGTATTTCCAGCTGGGGGTGCTTCTGACACTGCCTGAGGAAAAAGAACATTCACTCGTTATCTGGCAGCTTCAATATCCTCACTAATTTAGTGGAGTTCACGTTCTACTCTGCTCAGTTGTTCAGTAAGTGCTTGGACATTCTGGCCTGGGGAGTTCCTTTCCTTTGGGAGTGATGAAATGTAGCTGTTTGGAAGGAGATGGGAAAGACCAAAGCAGCATTCTTCACTCTGTGGCACACAGGACAAACAGATTGCTATTCAAGGGAACTCCTCCATAGTTTGGGCAAAACTGCTCCTCTTCTGAAGCCAGCTTTTAAGCTGGTAGTGGGGCAGTGGCTGCCAGTTCACCCTGTCTGTGTGGCTCTGGTTTTCCTGAAGCTGCACTGCCTGTCAGCATGTCAGGCTGGGACTCTGGGGATAACTCTGTGTGGCTGGACTTAGAGCCAGGGTTTGTTGGTGGCTTGGTGCCAAAGCTGGGGGTGCTGTGGTACTCAGCTCATGCAAAACTGTCTTGTGCCTCTGCAGTATGTTCTACAATGGCACAAGCTGGGACAGGCATTCAGGGAATTGCTACAGAAAAGGGAAGGGCAACATTTCCTTAAGTGTGCTGGTTCAACACCTCAGCTGATGGAGGTTGGCCTTCTCTGCAGAATTCATTAGAATGAAGCCTTTCTGTGCCAGCTGCAAATCTGTTCTGATACACTAATGGTGGTTTTCAACTTGAAACTTGAGAAAATATGGATCCTAGCAACCAGGACTCTCCCTCCTTATTTCCAGTGATGACATAGGCTTTTTGTTCCATGCCAGAGACCTGGAAGAGATTGCAGTGGGATTCTTAAAATTCAGCTGGACATAGGATTCTTTTGTTTTGTCTTGCTCCCCTTGCTGTTGGTGGAAAGCTTTCTGCTTTTGTCTTCACATCTTTGGATTTACATTGGCTCCTGCTAATGAGACTTAAAAGGAATAAGAAGTGACCTCAAATTAAGGCTGGGCTAGTCCTGCAGAGCATTCCAAATTGTTATTATATTGATCAGTTAAGCCTCATGAAATCTTCATGTCAGTCCATGATGTGAACTGACAAGTTAAGTTATTACAGTGAAAGGCCTGCTGTGCTAACTTAATTTATGTTGTAGAGCCTCAAAACAGATTTTTATCTGTGTGATTCTTTAGGGTTTTTTTCTTTAAGACTGAAGTGAAAATGTTCTTTTTGAAAAACAGCATTTTCTGTGAGGATAAGTCACATCAAATCAGTTATCCACTGGAACTATAAATAATGCTGCCTTTATTTTAAATTCAATAATGTAGGCATCTGGAGCTATAAAAACTTTTTACGTGTTGTGAGGCCCTGGGAAGATAAAGACAACTTGCATTTGTATTGTATTGTTACCTTACCTGACTTGAGGTATTTGGATTAGGGGCATCTTCTGTAATGCAAACAATAAATCAGAGAGGAAAGCCACATATGGAAGAGACACAAAGTAAAACTTGTGCATTCTGATGGTTACAGCCCTGGGAAAGGAGAGGGAAAGTGCCCTCTGTGGTGCTGCA
The DNA here is from genome assembly GCA_035041345.1 of Poliocrania exsul. Classification (NCBI taxonomy): domain Eukaryota; kingdom Metazoa; phylum Chordata; class Aves; order Passeriformes; family Thamnophilidae; genus Poliocrania; species Poliocrania exsul. The sequence continues at coordinate 22,351,745 of JAWWLZ010000012.1, forward strand.
GTCAGGTCTCCATTCCTCAGTCAGAGCACCAGGGCTCAAAGCCATGGGAATATTGTTGGAATACTGTGCCTGAGCAGCCTTAAGTGTGTGACACAGTTGGGGACTCACAGAGCAACGTAAAAGGAGGTTTGGTGTCATGGCAATAAAGCTGATGACAGCCTGAAAGAGGGGAAAATGAAACAGATTTTTGCCTCTTTACTGTAGAGTCATATAAGCCCTCAAGTGAGACAGCTTAAGAAAAAAACTTGCTGCCTTGCAGAAAAGAGGGAAGAACTAGTTTTGGCAGGTTTCCCTTGCATATAGCTGGCATATTACTGCATAATGTCTTCCTGCTGTTGTGTTCTGTTCCCTTTGAACAAAGTGACTTTTAAACGGTGCCTATAAATGTACTTAAGGGGAACAAATGTTAAAAATTGTGATAAAAAATATCTCAGCTGATAGTGGCTATCAACAGACTTGCTCTGTTGGGTAAGGACCAAAGGCTCCACCCATGCCACATGCTTTCCTTGCTATCTCTACATATGCACTGAGCAGCAAGTCTGTGGCTCTGGCTTGGGTGTTGGTACTTGGGGCTTGCTGGACCATGGCACGCTGCCAGATAGAGGTGATTCCACTTACTCCAAAGACTAAATAGCCATTATGTGATTAACAGTGTGGCCATCAGACTGACTTGCTTCACTCCTCATTGTGTTTTGGTTTCACTCATTTCATACTTATGAGGGTTTTCTCAAATAAAAGAGATCTGCAAGTCCATATTTAAGTACTTAAATTTGTTGTTTTGGCAGATGATCCTTTCCAAAATGCAAATATCTAGAAGTTTTCAAAGAGTAAGGTTTTTAGGTAAAAGCATGAGTCAGTGGTGTTGATTTACAAGAACCCTGGGAATTAAATCCTAATTTGTCACTTAACTAAAGGGATATTTGTTTTTCTTCTTCAAGGACATTGTCTTACAGTGCAATCAGCTTCCTTACTGTGCTCTCCACATGCATCTCCATGGATGAACTGCCCTGCCCTTCCCCAACAGATGCCATTAAGCTGAAGTGCAGCAGGAAAGAAACTGCTGTCCCAGCTGCAAACCCACACTGAGGAGTAGCAGTGCTGGCTGAGCATCCTGTCCAAATATCAGTCTCTTAAAGTGAAGGGGATGCTTTTCTGTTGCACTCTGCCTGGTATATGCACCTTATTTTCCTCTGTGTTTTTTTCTACTGTAATTATTCTACTTAATATAATTCTCCCTGCTCATGGACTACATGCTGCCCTTTCACTGTTGCATTTGACTGCTGAGTTCTAGGTTTTGCTTATGCTGAGAACACTTGATAGAAATATCTGGAATTTGTGCTTTTTTTCCTGAGGTTTCTGCTATCTTAGAGGATTGTCATTTTGGTTATTCCTTCTGCCTGCTCCTATCTATCCTTTCTAAGTGGACTATTATAAGTTTGTTTCCCATGAGAATCCTTTCTAGTGGCATTTTACACGCATATTATTTTCTCCAAAAGAGTTTGCATGCAAAATTTCCTGGTAGGATGAAACTCTGCAGCTGAACTGGTACACTAAGCTGGTAAAGTGGTCCATTATAAGGGAAATGCTTTTAGGCACACTTCCAACAGATGATTTTAACTGGTGTTCTGACTGGGTGCTGTTATCTTTCCATTCACAATTTACAGTACAAATGCCTTTTGGTTCTGCAATCCTTAAACACGTAGGAAAGAGACAACTCATTTGCATGGGTAACCTTATGAAAGCCATCTTTGTAATTAAGTGCAAACTGTGATTCAATCCACTGCCAGTATATTATGCCACTTCGATAGACTTCCATTTCATTACTGAAAATCAAGATTCCCTTATTAAACTTTTCTATTAAAACAGAATGAGAAGAAGATTCCAAAATCCACATTGCTTCTGCTATGTCACTTTTATTCTAATGTAATGTAAATAGACAAATAAGATATCCCACTGTGATAGCCTTAGGGTGTTAAACATGCCCTTGAAACCAAAGGCAAAATAAAGCATAATTAAAAATACTATAGCAAGACAGCCTGATGGCACAGCTTCCATTCTTGGCACTGTGAAGCAAAGTATTGAAGACTAAAGAGTTTGGGGAGACTGAGAACATCCTTAGCAAACTGCCTGTGGGTATAATCCATTGCTGGGCCATGAGCTGGGCTTAGCTCACAGTGAGATAAGCTAATAGACAGCAAATCTCTCTCCAGAGCTGAGCAGGCTGCTGCCAGCCAAAACCTTGGCACAGAACTGCAGTGCTTCAGGTTGCCTAGGAAGCTTTATCCTAAGGCATTCTGTACCTTGACAACCTAAGGAGGAACAGGTATTTCAGTGGGACTGTGCTTATCAGCTGGAACAGAGACCTCAGCGGGGAGCTGGTCGTTGCCTGAGGGTGGTGTGCTGAACAGTCCTAGTGCCCCTAGGAAACACTGGAAAGCTGGAATAGTTTCGTGTAGAGAGATGTCAGGCAGAGCACTTTAAAATGGGAGAGCAATAAGAGAAGGTCTGTGATGCAGGACAACACAGATCAGACTTGCCTGAGACTTGCTTAGAGATGTAAGCAATGCATGGTCTGCATCACACAGAGCTGGGCCAAACAGGAAGGCAACCTCTGCCCCTGGAAGCATCATGGTTGTGTTGGTGAGAGGCTGCAGTGCCCTTAATTACACCTCCCTTGGGGCCCTCTCTGGGTCTTCATTTCTGTGAGGTGCAGTTGGTGCTTGCTGGGGCAGAACCAGCTCAGGGCATGTGAGGGCCCTGCCTTGGTGCCACACCTGTGCCCTACCAAGTGTGGGGTCTGCATTGGGACCAGCTGGAGCATGCCAGGCACAGACCACCCTTGATCTGAAGGCAGGTAAACAAGAGCCTTCAGGTGGTAAGTTGTGGTAGAGGCTTATTACTCATAATGTTGAAATAAATCATAGTCTCTTTGGTCTCAGCTTCCCTTCCATTTCTTGCTGTAATTGTCCTCACCTGAGCACCTCTAAACCTGGGTGCTTGGCATGTTTTTGTAGGTGTTGATACACTCCTGATGGGTTCCTTTGAGTGTTTCTGGTGGGCTGTGACTATTCCAGGGTAGCACTTTAGATATGTTGGTTAATCCCCTGGCCCTTCATTTTTGTCCCATCTTGATACTATTTCTCTTTTTTGGACAAACTCATCCTTTTGTTCATGGAATTGTAAGGTTTGGACTGTAGTAATTAGAGGTCTGAGATTGCCTTATGCCTGTAAATTCTCTTTGTCACCATGCTAAACTGTGTTTTTACTCCAGCTTTGAAAAATGCACCTTTAAAGTACTGAGCAAATATATTGGTAACAGTCCTCAGTCCACGTTGAATGATATGATATATCCTCATTTTTCCAGAGGTAATAATGAGTTTATCTAATTTCTATCAAACAGTTCCAGATACTTGGTATATTCCTTTGGGAAAAGAAACATTTTCTAATATTTGGGGGTTTAGGTGGCTACATAGCTTTTCTGCAATTGAAGTTCTCTTATTCAGTTGGTTTGAGAGGTTTTTTTTTACACATTAGCAGAGCAATTAAGGAATTTCCTCTAAGTGGATTCATTAGATATTCTGAATCTCACCAGTGAGTTGTGTTTTTTATGTGTATTTTTTTGGTAATTCTTTTACTGACTCATAAGCTATAAATATCCTCGTGTGTGGGTAAGAACAGTTCTGTGCCAGGTGTTGGTATCACAAAATCTCTAAATTTGGAAATGCAAAAGATTTGAAGGTGAATAGTCTGAGTGGTGGGACAGCCTTGTTACTGGAAGCCTGTGAATCAGTGCCCTTCCACATGCTGAGCTCTGGTACAGGTGTGGATCCTTTCCTCGTGCCCTTTCACTGGTCTTTGTTGATGAGTAGTGATTAGGACTAGTTAGGTGCTTTCAAGCTTTTTCCCCTGCCTTTCATGCCTCTAAAAGAAGGAAGAACAGCACATTATTTTTTTCTCACCATGTTTTAAGTCCCTTATGTTGCTTCTGCTCAGTAACGCTGGTGCATCTGAGGGGTGATGACTTGCTCCCAGTGGAGAATCTACTGGGCTGTGTTTCCCTGTGGCTGCCAGGAACGAGCAGCCCCAAACGACTGGAAGCCAAGGCAAAGGTGAGCACAGACAAAAGAGAGATCCTGATGTGGATATTGTGGGTGTTGGTCCAAGGACTGAGATGAACTGGAATTTTCTCATAATGCAGAGTGAGAGCACAGATATTTTCAAGGATGACAGAGCAACTTGCTGGGATTCTTAAAAACACTTTTCTACCAAATGATCTTCCTCTCTTCTGAGAACCTGACTAAAAGAATATACCATAGTATGTCCTAGAAATAAAAAAATACTCTACCTGAAGCCTGTTTGTTAGTACAAATCTAAAAGCACCAATTAAAATTACTCTAAAATGTAGGAAAGCTCCAGACTTGCTGCTCCTGACTGAGCTTTAATTCACCCTTTGTTGTGTTGAGGAAGTGGGACATTTCCTGGATTGATTGTTTCCATTCTCAATGTTATGGAATTATTAAGCAACGCTTCAGAGTGCACTAAATTTATGGCCCTTATTTTTAAATGAATTCTGGTTGAACTGACAACTTGAATCAATTCTACCTTTCAGAAATATAAATAGGAAGGAGAAATAAATATAAAATATTTTGACCACAAGGCAGTGCAACATTTGGAAATGAAGCCTGAAATGTCCAACTGAGTTGCATGACTGCAATATCAGGTCTGAAGTGTGTCACTTGGCTGGGATGCCATGGAACCCAAAGCTGGCATGTGGAGACTGTCCTGAGGATTTCCTTTAACCCTCTGAGCTGGCAGGGGATGAAAGATTAAAATGTAGTGGATCTGTCAGACTTGCCCCCTCTAGCTCAGGCTAGCTCTTAATGTGCTGTGTGGACAGCAGGGCTTTATTAATTGTATTGCTGGCCAGTGATCAATGTGACAAGCTTAGCAAAGAGCACAGTTATTCATCAGGGAGTTGGCCAGAAGTAATTGCCCTCATATACATTAGAATAAGCTCCTATGAGAGGCAGAGTGGGTGTCCTTTTATCATTTCTAGGTGTAGGGGTCAGCAAAATTAAAATCTACTAAAGTACTAGTAAATAAATAAATTGGAAAGGAAATTGCATGCTCTGACACAATCATACCACTACAAAGTAAGACAAAGGGTTGTACTTAATTGGCATTTATATTTTGAAATGCTTTAAAATTATTTTCAACAAGTTCTAGTCTGTGTACAGTATGTGTTATCAGTTATACTTTTGTAAGGCGGGCACATGGTTTGTAGTTCTTTCCTTATAAAGAAAAACGGCATAGTCGCGATGGAATTTTGCTGAAAACTGTTCTTTAAATTATGAAACGTACAATTGTCCAACAGTTGTTATGTGCAGAATGTATTTAGATCTATCATGACCCCTTTGTGAAAAAGCACATCAGTAATAAAACATCAGTGCTTTTTTTCCTGCTGAGGTGAAGCCTTATGCTTTTCACCAAAGACTGCTATTTTAAGGGTTGTCAAAAGCACAGGGGCAGTGACAGAGGTGAGGCTGAATGTGTGATCTCTGGCCTGGTCCTGCTGTACCTGACAGCATTAAACTTTCTTATGACACATTTTCCCCATCCTGCAGGATAAGCTCATACTCCAGCTGTGGGGTAGCACAGAATATCTGCTGGATTCAGTGCTACTTTGCACATCTCTTTTTCTAGAATATCAGTTGTCATGGAGCTTTTAATTTTGATATATTTAATACATGCACCAAACTGGACTCGTGCTATAAAATGCATGCTATCTGCATTTTGCTTTGCTTTTACTCTGTTGTTTCCATGGGTTTCTGAGAACCTACTGAAGAGAGGACCTATTCTACCAGCTAATGTTGCAGAATGTAGCTGAGGCTAAACCCATCTGCAATGGGTGTCTATTTATCATGCACTTTAACAAGTTGTATTAGGCTGATTCTCCAAGACTGTCAGTCTAATGCATTTCAGATTGCTAAACTCACTAAAAGTAATCATAGAATCATTGAGGGTTTGGGTTTGAGGGGACCTTAAAGATCATCTTGTTCCACCTCTCTGCCACAGGCAGGAACACTTTCCACTCAAACAGGTTACTCAGAGCCCCATCCAGCACTCGCAGGGACAGGGAATCCACAGCTTGTCTGGGCAACCTGTGCCAGGGCCTCATCACCCTCACAGCCAAGAATTTCTTCCAGATATCTAATCTAAATGGCTCTCATTCAGTTTGAAGCCATTCCCTGTTGTCCTGTCACTCCATGCTCCTGTAAAAAGTCCCTCTCTACCTTCCTTGCAGGATCCCTTCAGGTACTTGAAGGCCACAATTAGGTCACCCCTAAGCCTTCTCTTCTCCAGGCTGAACAATCCCAATTCTCACAGCATTTCCTTATAGGAGAGCTGCTCCATCCCTCCAATTACCTTGGTAGCCTTCCTGATAATGATAGGTCAAATTCTGGAATGAGGTAAGATTTGTTGAAAGACAGAGCACTTTGTGAGGAAAGGATGAGGAAAGGCACAGTCAGTATCCAGGCTGTTAAAAGGAAAGCTGGCAATGTATGCAGTTTAGCCTTGCTCATGGTGCTCTACTGCCTGTGTGGTAACAAGACCTGTTTAGAATGGATTTCCTTGGCATTCAGCAGCATCATTTTTAATGATCTCATCTGAAGTTCTGCTTCTGCCTCACTAGTCAGAATGATCTCATCTAAATACTGAGGAAAGTGCTGATAGAGACCCACTTTGTCATGCTCCTAACACATGCTACCGAGATAAGAGAAATAAAATGTTCTTAAAGTAGCTATGAGAGATTCTTTGTACAATTTCAAACCCACACAAACAGACAACGGTGCAAAATGTGATATGACTTTAAATATCATTAGAGTGATCAGCTTAGAAAGAAAATGAGCAGTGAATGTGAAGTGGGAGGAAGGGAAATTTAGTTATGAAACACACTGAAGCAGCAAGTAAAGGACTGTGTCAGAATTTTCTGCTCTGTCTAGTGAGATGAGGCACAATTTCTGTAAACACTGTCATGATTCACAGTATAAGTGTGTTTTTCTATTGTACATGATAGAAGGCAACCAGAGTTTTAGTACTTGCAGAACTAACTCGGCCTTTGACAAAAATTTTTAGCCACATGGGTAGGAGGGGATTGTCAAGACCGAATATTCTGAATGGCAGAATCTTGCAATGACTAAACTCAGTGCATGAACTACTAAAGCCTCACCTCCCCTTCCCCAGCAGCAGTGTGAGCAGTACTCAAAGCACAGAGCCATTGCTGCAACCTGCAGCAAGGTGATGAACTTCACAATTTTTTTTAATGACTTATTCAAATGCAGCTTGGTTTAGCCACTTTCTGATTTCTGACCTTGAAACACTTTGCCTCAATGCCTGAAAAATGTTGTTGACAGTGCTTTGCTTTACAGTCTGCTTTGATAATTGTCAGACTGGCTGCTGTAGTTTCTCTTGCTCTTCAGCTCCTCTTTGTCTTGGTGTTTACCTGTAGTTTTTAGTACCCTGGCCAGTATTTGGTGGTCTGTAGCACACAGGAATCTCAGGCTGAGTAGATCCTGCATTTGTATGTCACAGTAAATTAGCAGGTTTGAATCAGCGCAGTTTTAAAAATAAATGTTCCAGTGTTCTGAAATAGGACAGTGAATTAGTTTTACCACTTACATTTTTTGTAGATAGATTTTATTCTGTTCTCTGTTGGATTGAATTGGAGCCTTTGACCCTTGGATAATGGAGCAGTCATCAAGAGAAGGGTGTTAAGGCATGAGCATGGCAGCTGGATAAAAGTGCTTGTGCAGTTAAAGCTTTCAGATTGGCTGGTACTGTCATCTGCTCTAATATTTCAGGGAATTAGCAGGAGGAGCTCTTCACATCCCATGGACAGAGGCAGACAGCAGCATGTTTGGGCTTGTACTGTGCATGTGTGTAACAGGGACAGGACTGGGGTGTGCACAGGAGAATGTTGTGTGTGTATATATATACATAAATAACTGGTATGTGACATGAGGAAAAACACCACAGACCTGAGTACTGAAGGCAAACAGGTTGAAACTAAGCACATTTTTGAGAGTTCATCTTGTGGCTGTAATCGTTGCACTGAAAGCCTCCTTTTCAGGCAGCCCACTGCCTGCAGAAGGTGTAGAGCAAAATTCCTGTCTGTTATACAGAAAACCCTGTTGAATTTATCATCCCTTTGCTTTGCTCTTTTGATTCTAAAGTTTTCTTTAGCTGAAGGTTATGGCTTTTACTGATAAATTTAGATTCTCTAATGCATAGCAGGAGACACCAAGCAGTCAGAGCCTTGAACACATACATGGGGACTGCTATGTAATATTTGCTCCCTCAGGGTACTCCTGACTGTTTTTTGTCCTGCAATGGAGACTGAAAATTCTCCAGGCAGAGTTCTCTTCCTGGACCTCAGGAATTGATAATGTGCCCTTTGAGTAGGTCCCCACCCAGACATAAGAGAAGGTGCAGAAGCAGCTCTAGGGCAGTCCAAGGTGCTTCACTTAAAAAAATTCAAACTCCTGAACTAAAGATGGGATAGCGAGCTGAAGCTCTGAAAATGACAGCTATGTTAGGTTTTATTTCTTTCCATTCTGCACAGGTTACAGTTTTCAGAGTCCTACCTGACTATTGCAGTACTTGACAACAGTTAACCTTCAAACCCAGCTGGAAAATGCCAGCATTTGATGGTATTTTCCATCAGTGAGCAGAGGGAGCTTGGTAGGACACCTGACCAGCTCTGGGTAAAGTTCACCTGAGGGACTTTTGTGTGATCTGTCTTTCAGCTGGAGAGCACAATAGAAGAGGAAAGGCTGTGTGCTCTCAGAAATCCTGTGTGTCAGACAAGACACTAAACAAGTTGCTGAATGTGTCAGTTATAAAAGGACAGAACCTGATCTGTTAATCTGGTGTAAGCTGGAGTTTTTCTAAAATTAAATTGTTACAAAATTCTTACTCAATTTTAACTACATGGGTCTTGGACTATATCTAGTAAATATTTCTAAGGCAGTATCTGCTCAGATAGGCCTGATTAAAACAGCTTGTCAGTTAAAATTAAAACCTTTTCCTTTACAGTTGACCTCAAATGTCTTTTGCAGTCTGTAGACTTGGTGTGACCCTCCAGTGTGACACCAACACATGGCATGGCTGTCCACACTAATTCTGTCTGGCATTGCATCTTGTGTTCTCTCCTCTTCAGCTTTATCTGCTGCTAATAAGAGTTTCAGACCTGGGAGAACAGAACTGGAAGAATGTACATCCAGGTGAGGGTAAGCAGTGAGCGAAGTAGAACTCCTCATTAGGAGAGCAGGGGTTATGTCTGGGAGGAACAAAATTCTCCATCCTGATTTTAACAAGTCAAACAAGTGTCAGATGTTTCTGTCCAATCCCCCCACCCAAGCCACAGAAGCCTTCTTGAAAGGCTTTTTTGATCCATATTCAGTCCTCCTGGGTGTCCTAAGTCATTATTATATTAATATAACTCTGAGATTAGTAAATCTGTATGAATGTTTGAATTCCATATCACAGAAAATTACTATAAAAGTCCTCTTCATGGTGTCTTTTATCTTGAGAGTCTGAGGATTTTCCAGTTTCAAAAAATGATGATGAAAAATGTTCTTTTTCTAGTCTTTTTATGCTTTGCTTTATTAAGGAGCTCTTGTGGTTGGCATCACCCCATTAAAAAGCCAGAAGCTGATACCCACCATATTTCATGTGTGGTAGGCTTTACAACAAATTACAACACTGACTGCTGAGACTATCTAAGTTGCTGGAAAAATGGATTTAATTGTCCATTCTGAAACTATTTCCAGGATCAAATAGAATTTCTTTTAACTACTCATGCTCTTTATAACCCTGGTTCAATTCCATTGCAGTAAATCTGAGGGCAGAGCAGAACAGCAAGTTAGAAACAGCGCTGAGGTTTTATAGCACCAACATTAAACTGTATGTCATCTTGAAGTTAAAGCACTGGGCTGAAAGGTTTTCTACTTGTAATGATTTGTTACTATCTGAGGATCTAATTTGCATTTTAAAATCTTTTCTTGCTCAATAGTTAGGGGCAGTGTGTGTGTGAAGGGATGTGTTCCTTTGTGACCTCCATTTAATCTGCTGCTCTGTGGACTTTGGCTGGCTCAGGTCTGAATTTGGTCCTTTTCCATAAGAACTCTGATGTGTTGCTGTCAGCAGCTACATAAGTGATTGCAGGACGAATGGGGACAAAATGAGTATTCAGTACAAACAGTGTGTAGTTCGGACTAGTCATTGCTGATTTACAGCCCTCACTGGACTCAGTTTTCAATGTATGTTCATATATGAATTTAGTTCCATTTTGTCTTGGTTTAAATGGTAGCTGGAACTTCAAGACAAGGGAAAATTTGGTTTCTTATACCTTACACTGTTTCTGGAATATATAATTTTAAACATTTTGACCCCTGATATTTGTGATGTCCTGTGGTAAAGGGCATTGCCCTCTCTAAGTTACACAGGATGCGAGGGAGTTGCCTGGAGTGGGAAAGGGGATTTCTTCCATAGGTCAGAGAGCCTGAAAGAACATTTTTCTGTAGTTTGGCTGATTCTGTTTCCGGTTCTGATACTCCTGGCTCATTCCAGCAGCCTTAGGCAGAGAGCAGCTTTCCCCATTGTATGCAGGGTGCATGTCTTGGGTCTAACTAGATTTCAATTTGCTACTGCCCAGCTTGGTGGTGCCAGAGATTTCCCTTGCTGTTCCCACCAGCACTTGTGTGGAGGAGGCCTGGAGCCTGTGGGACAGTGAGAGCTGCTGCACCCACATCACCTTCTGTTGTAGTCAGCAGTGCTCTGAATAAATACAGGGGATCTCAGCTTCAGGTACCATGGTTTTGTCCTGAAGTAACTAAGAGATGGGGTGTCTGAGGGGATGGTTTCCTATAGAATGAGCAAGGATACTGGGATATCACAGAGTGGTAGAGGTTGTAAGGGATGTCTGGAGGTCACCTTGTCCTCCAGAGGTAGGGCTGAAGCAGAGCCACCTGGAGTTGCTGCCCCAAACCATGTCCATTGCCTTTTGAATGCCTCCAGTAGTGGAGGCTCCATGAACTCCATAGGAAACCTGTGCCAGTCACCCTCACAGTAACGGAGGATTTGCTTATCTTCAAAACCTCCTGTGTTTCAGTTTGTGCCTGTTGACTCTTGCCCTTTCACTGGGCACCACTGGAAAGAGCCTGGCACCGTTTCTCAACACCACCTGTTCAGGTGCTGATATGTGTTGGTAAGATCCCCTTGGGCCTTCTCTTCTCCAGCTGGAACA
>JAWWLZ010000012.1:22363152-22379251 GCA_035041345.1 Poliocrania exsul
TTTCTCAACACCACCTGTTCAGGTGCTGATATGTGTTGGTAAGATCCCCTTGGGCCTTCTCTTCTCCAGCTGGAACAGTCCCAGCTTTCTCAGCCTGTCTCCATATGTGATGTGCTCCAGTCTGTTCACCTTAATGTCCCTTTGTTGGGCTCCCTCCAGCATGGCCATGTCTTTGTTGTGCTCTGGGGCCCACTCAGCACTTGAGGATTGGTTAGAGGGGAAGGATCCCCTCCCCTGACCCAAGGGTGATGCTCTCTGCCTAGTGCAGCCCAGGATACCATAATTCCTCTTTGTGTCAAGGGCCCATTGCTGGCTCACATTTAACTTGCTGTCCACCAGAACCCCCAGGGTCAGCAGAGAGATCAGCAGGGTTTGAACCCAGAGGGTGGTCTGTCTTGGGTTAGGACAATGGCTCTACCCTGCTAGGGCTGATCTCCAGGGAAACCTGGGACTTGCATGTGCCTTTCCAGAGGTTTCAGTCTGTGAGAGGGGTCAGGTGTCCTCCCCTCACCTCACTTGTGGCTGTGCTGGGCTGAGGTGGATTCCCTGCCCTGCAGGGCCCCTGCAGGACTGCCCTTGCTCAGGGGGTAGGTAAGTGTTTGAATCTCAGGCTTGTGGTTGCTGTGAAGGACATTTCATCTCAGTAAGGGAAGATGGAAGGATCAACATGGGATTTGGAGATGGGATATGAATTCCTGACTGGCAGTGAAGTGTTTTAGCAAAACAAGAGGATGAATCTGGTGATAGCATTTGCTTTTTAAAAAGAAATTATGAGCATAATCATTGCAAAGGCCATGCTCATTTTACAGCATATTTGTGTTTGTTTGATTGTTTAAAGTGCATTTTATTTTCATGTTTATCCCCTGGGGACTTTACAAACTCTGAGATAGTCTAAAAATATGTGAGATTCCTTCTGAGAACACTCTCAGTGCCAAAGTTTTCTTTCTTTTTCAATAATAAGCAATGCTCAAATTGGATAATTCCAGAATTTACGAAACAGGGCGGGACATAAAAAGTGGGGGAGCATGAGAGGAAGCATCTTCATTGTGCTTTTTTCTTTTGAAGGGAGTCACCTATAAAAGCCTTCTGAATTGTTTTTAAAAATATGTATTTGTGTATATTGCCATGTATTTTCTGAGAATTCAGTTGTGAATGGGGTCTCAGAAGACTTGACTTGTTTCCTACAAGTTCTCATAGGCTCAAGTAAATCCTGGTTCCTTCATTCTTATTCCTTGCCTGTGGAAAGAACAATTACAGATTTCTGAGAAAATATCCCTCCTTTATCTTTTTTTTTTTTTTAAGATGGTAAGCTTTTGAGAGGAGGACTTTCTAATTCTGTTTGTATCACACTTAATGAACTTTAAAGATTCTGCCTTGAATGAAATTTTGAAAATGGGGAACTTTGGACAAAACTTTCACTTCCAGGTAAAAGTGGTGCTGTTGAAAGGAAAAAAACCCCATGCAAGTCAGTAATATAAAGGTGGTACTTAATATCAACCAAGTTACTGCATTTCTTTAAAAAAATTGCAGAGAGGATGCCTTGAAATGAGCAGAATATAAACAACTTGGTTCATAGCACTTTCAAAATAAATGTACAATTGTAGCTCCACCAGAGCCTGAGTCCTGATCTCTTGCATTTGAATGTAGGATTTGTCATCCTTGGGACCTGACTGTGAAGTTTCTTTTCCATCCCCCAGCTCTTCAGGGTGCTTTTTGTGACAGTGTTTCTTACTCTCTGGGAAGAAGCTGCTTTGCATCAGTAGGAACAGAAATCAAGTGGAAATAGTGAGACAGTATTTTAGTGTTGCTCATCTTGTGCTCCAAATGAAGATGTGTTGATAATGAAGTGGACACTTGGGCAGCAAACTGAGGCAGAATTCCACCTTTGTTCTATGAAATGTTCCCATCAGACCTTGAAGGAAATGATTTGGGTTCTGGAGATTGTCTGAGGATGTGGTTGCCCAAAGGACTTGGGATGTTTTTGTGTTTTGGAGAAAGGCTCTGTCGAAAGGAGAATGTATGAGCAGAACAGCAGTGCTTGATTCAGTCAGCAGTGAGCAATCTGAAATGGATGGATCCACCTTCATTTCAGGTAGAAGAAGGAAGATTATTTCATTGCTGCAATCTGCTAATGAAACATTTTTGTCTGCATAATTCTGTATACTAACTCAAAAATGATGATCAAATGTGTGTTTATTTTAAATATATTAACAAGTATTTTTCAACAATGTAACTTCAAAAACAAGCAGGACATTCTTGTGCTTTACTTTTGGACCATTTCTTTTTAAGCAGTGTGCTTTTCAGTTCCTGGAATGCACAAACAGACATTTTATTTGGAGATGTAGAGAATTTCACTGTCAGTAACTGAGATATGTTATAATTAAGTAACTAACTTAGTGCATTAGGCCTGGTAAACTAGTATGATAAATCTAAAATGGATATTAATTACACACAAATCTTCCTAGATTTGTATTTGTTACTTTTGCCTATTCTTTTTTAGTACTATCCATTTAAGATGCAGTGAGTAATAAAAAAGCCAAAGCCCTGTAAGGATATGACTGTTCTTTGATTATGTAGCACGTCACGAAGCACAGCAGCACAATTGTGAGACAGCCTGTTTTGAGAACTTGATATTCTGAAGAATTAAAAGATTTGAGTAGGTTATCTAGCTGTCGATTTTTCAGGTGTTTCAGCCAAGGTTGTGTTGCATGCCAAATCTTGCAGAGGCTTAATTTGAGATACAGCACCAGTTCAACAAAACTCTGTCTGTCCAGAGCAGAGCTGAGGGTGATAAGATTAAGTGAATAACTACGCTGTTTCCAGGGTAATCAAATTCAGTAATTAGGAGTTGAGTAATCTCTGGTCTTTTTCATGGCCGCTCAGTGTCATAATTAATTCAGTCTTTAGTTTGGCAGGTTGGGGATTATGTTTAGATTATCACTCCAGTGAGTGCCAGCTGGGCTTCACTGCACCTGAAGGCCTTTAATTTGGAGATTATCTGGACCCTTGATCCTAATGCTGGTGACCTCTGTTATCTCTGCTCTTCAGAAAGTGTTTCCTTGCTGGGCCATTTGCACTGAGGAGATGGCAGGCAGCCATCCCCAGTATTTGTGCAGGTTCTGCTAATGAGTTGGGATCAGCATCTACCTTCAATTACAGTTTACTAATCTAGAAACCAACAGCTGCTGAGGTCTCTCTGTGGTTTTGTAGAAATGTGATATTTTTCTCCTGTATCTAAATGAAGAACCGTGGAATGGTTTTGATTAGGAGTTAGCAGAGCTACAGGGACACTGGTGCTGTCTGCCTGATTAGCTGAGCCTGAACCTTTCATGTAGCTGGCTTAGAAGTCAGTCAGAGTGGGAATTGGGCAGGGATATGTTTTTAGGGCAATCTGTGAGCAGAAAACAGAAGAGATCTTTCTAAAAAATAAACTGGGCTGCTTACTGTTTATAGGCCCATGTCCTTGATCTAACATGAAGTTGTTGCCTCCCTTCTGTTCAGTGGAATTAAGATTAAAGGCATGTTTGAGTTTTAAATACCTCCATGGGTAAATGCAGATTTCTGAGATAGAGACAAAAATACTTTAAAAAGACAATTTGAAAAGCCAGGTATTAGAAACCCTTTTCAAAGGACTTCTATTTCTATAAACTTATGTTCACTCAATATTGTGTGAATTCCCCACACGTGGCACTGCTCTGGAGGATTTGGATGCTGGGACACAGGTTGTGATGCTGCTGGTAGTTGTACTTGTGCCACACTCAGAATTTTCACCAGTATAAATGAAAGGCAGATTACTGGCTGTTTGCATTAATTTGTTTCTTCTCTGTGCCACTTGCTGAAGGCTGGAAAGAAACATTCCAAGTTATGTGGCATCACTGGCAACAAATACATTCATGGAGAGTACTTAAATATGTAAGGAAAATGATGGCAAGGGGCTGTGTGGCTCTGACTTTGAACCAGGGCCTGCCCGTGGATCTGTCACAGCCACAGTGTTTGCTGTTGCACCATCACTCATGGAATTACTTTGCAGCTGGCAGATTTTAGGTTCTGCCTCAGACTGGGATGACCTGCACTCCCACGTGCTCCACCATCTCTGCTCATCCAGCAGTGGATGAATTTCCAGTGTGTTGTGCTCCCCCCAGAGCTCACATTCCTGGTAATGGGAACTGAAGGAATAAATCCAGTGGCAAGCACAGCACTAAATTTAATTCAAACTTGTGAAGAATTTGACCTAAATATTTTCATTTTTGTCCCCTCAGGTAGTTACCTTGAGTAGAGGCTTGCCTCAAACTTTCAGATGGCAAAAAGTTTTAGGGAGAGAATCTTTTTATGCAACTGATACAGTCATAATAAATTCAACAGCCTCTGGGGAACACACTGCTTATACCTAAAGACTATTCCAGTTACAGGAGTTTGTTTTAAAGAGGATTTGTGTGTTGAGCATAAGATCTGGATTTACAGCATTTAACTTGCATGTTTCAGTTAATGGGCTTTCTGCCCAAAACCTCTGAAATACTTTGCCAAACCACAAAACCAACAAGACTCCTTCTGACTCAGTTCTCAGACTCTATTTTCAGTACTTACTTATTTTAAGCCTTTTGAATTAGTGTGTCAGTGCCTCTAGAAAGTTACCAAAATGGGATACTGTTTTTGGGGCCCCCTCCCCCCAAACCCCCCAAACTCCCCTTCTGTGGTGGAATATTTGTTGCACAGAATGTCCAGAAAGTACCTCTGAGGCTGTTTCTGTGCTTGAAACATGAGTGTTTACAGTGATTATTCACAGGGACCTGTGAAACAGCCTCCCAGTCTGTGCTGATGGACAAGTTGCCAGCTCTGCTTATGACTTTTCTCATAATATCTTTCCAAAAATTATAAAATGCTGTACATGGTCTGTCTTTCTAATCCACATTCTTTGGAGCTATTGAAATAGGAGGGTTTTTTGTTGTTCTCATTTTGCCATGAAAGTGGTGGATAATCCTTTCTAGTTAAGCCAAGATATTCCAACATTAAAGAAATATTTTCATTTAAAACATTTCCTCTAATTTTTAAGGTATAAACAGCTTTGGGAAAAGGATCCAACGTGCTTTATTTAGGAAATAAAAAAAGAGACAACCAAGTTTGGAACTGTATTCTTCCTCAAACTCCTTGTGTTCAGTCCAAATATATGAATAATTTAGATATCAAACTTTGGGGTTCTAAAAACACATGTAATAACAAAAAACATCTTGGCACACTTACTTGTCTCCTTTTCCTTTCAGCACAGCAGAGAAAATTCCCATGAAAAGGGAGCTAAACTGACTTTGTTCACTTCAGTACAGGCTGTGCCTCCTCACCCTCTCAGGGTCTGCATAGAGAAATGTTCTCTGCAGCTCCAGGGGGAGTTTTGGGACAGCTTTGCTGAGTGTGGTCCCTGCTGCTACCTCTGTGTGGCTTGAAAGAGCAAGTCCTTCGATTCACTTTCTGCCTGTGTTCAGCACACAAACACAGACTTGCTTGTGTTCTGCTGTTCTCAGGGAAGTTCTGAAGCTTTGGGCCAGCTCAAGGTTTATTTTCTAGTGAGAGGACCCTTTGGCAACTGGAGAGTAACTCACAGCTATGGAATTGGAGAGCATCCTTTCAACCTGTGACAGAGCAATCTGTGCCGCTCAGCATGTGATGGGAGGGAGGAGGTTTCATCAATCCCACACTGATTCTGTGCAAAAGCCTTGGCAAACAGGTCCCTTCCTGTACCTGCAATACCCCTGTGCTACAGAGTCAACAGGGAAGGGCTTTTCACTTCATCTTTGCTGCTCCTCTACGTAACTGAGACTCTGACATGTGTTTGAGGTTTTTTTGAAGAGGTGGGAGATTGTGCAAGTGGGATTTCAGCTGCAGGAATGTCTCTTTGGAGGAGTTTTCAGCTGAAATGAGTAATTGCTTTTTACTAAGATAGATTTGTGAGACAGAGAGGGGGAGCTGATAGCTGTGATCATTTACAGTAACTTCCTGGTTTGGATAAATTAATGCAGATTGAAAATGTTGTAATGCACACCCAAATGAGCAATATCTTCTGTGAGAGACTCACCAGAACTTTGCACCACTGTGAAAACATTGCTTGCCATATGACTTTCTACAGGGAGAATTTCCAACCATTTTACTTAAGTAAGACTGGAAAACATCAGCTTGCTCTGCAATTAGCTGTTTGGTTTTTTTAATTGGTCCTCCAGAGCATCAGTCCTGAGCTGGATTTCCACAGCATGATGGATTTTACTGGATAGCCTAAAGGATGTGGAGCAACTGGTGTAAAACTTGGGTTTCAGAGGATCATTGTTTGGTGCCCACCTCTCAGGATGCTGCTGTTTCACTGGCACTGCTGAGGAGATAAACGTTTCTGCAATGCCAGCACATGGAGGGAAGTTCAGCAACATTAGGCACTGAAGTCCCATGGAGCATCTTAGGGATGTTGGATCATATGTCCTTAATGTAAAACAGTGAAGTATTTAGAATGTAATTGTGAGTGTCTGTCTGACATATAATGAGGCCAGAAGGGTAAAAGCGTTGTCTGGTTCGTTGCTTAACACAAACCCTTAGCATTTTCTGCATCTGCAATTTAAAGTGTGATTAGCTTCACAGAGAAAAAGTTAATTTTCTTATATATGACCTTATTTGAAAGTCTAAAGACTTGATTCTCTCCCTGTTCAGTTCTTAAGATTCCCTCCCCAAGCCCTGTTGGCCTTTACTTCAGTTTCTTTGCAAGCCTATTCTCTTGGGGAAAGCTCTTTCTGCTTTGAAGATGTCAGGTTCCAGGCATCCGAACTTCTCCAAACCAAATTTGTTTTCTCATTCAAAGCACCTCTTTGGAGCTTGGGCCCTTTGTTTTTATAGGGATATTGCCAATTAAAATTGGCCACCAAGGGTAAGTCTATCAACCTCAGACCGCTAAATTCTCATGGAAGTATTTCTTAAGAAAACAAATATTCCCCTTTCAGTATTTAGAACCTAAACATTTTAGCATCAAAAAACTTGTGGTGAGGTGGGTAAACAGAAAGCCTTTTTTCCCTGCCCTTTGCAAACCCCCAAGGTTCTGAGGTGCCAGCAAGTGGCTGTACAAAAATGTTCACTTAAATTAACTTTGCTTAATTTCCAGTTTTCAGACCAAAAAAACTAAATGAGCCATTAAAGGAACCCACACTAATGAGATGCACTACAAAGCAAAATATGCCCAGGGCAAAAAGCAGGTTTTTAATTTGTTCAACTTAAATCTCTAACATCTGGCTCTGATGGATGATGTCACTAAGCACATTATCAGAAATAGACTTTTGTAATCAGTGCCTCCTCTGTTTGCCTTTCTCCATTTGCTCACTCATTTTCTTGGCACACAGTGGTGCAGGGAAATACTTTAAAGGGCAAAGACTCTGAGCTGCCAGTTGAACTCTGGTTTGGATGTGGAGCACTGGTTGCCAAGCCTTGTGCAGTGAGGTTACAGCACAGCTGGGACACACACACAGGCACTCTCTGAACACTGGGCATCTCAGGGCTACTAAGGGATCAGGGCTGGGTGGGAGCACCACTTAGAACACTCTAAACAAGGCAGGGAGATGGAGACTCCAAGGTGCAGTAAATCAGAGCAGTTTTGTTGTTGGGTATTCAGGAGGCTGGTTTGGTTCCTGGTGGGCTGGACTGGGAGGTGGCCATGGCACCTGGGGCTGGGGTTCCTGTGTAGGCTGAGCTGGGGATGCCAGAGCTTTGGAGCACAGCTGGACTCTAGGGCCAGACTCTGCTGCTGGGCCCAGAGCAGCTGCTTCTTGGGAATAACTGGCCTGTGGTGAGGGCATCACTGGGGTGTACCAGCACAGGCACAGCCAGCCAAGGCTGCCCTATTCACCTGGTTAGGACAATATTTGCTTCTCTCTTTTGCTCCCCAAAGCAAATGGCTATTTGTGTGTGTTTAGGTCGGTCACAGAGAAGAAAGTGGCACTTTACCCTCTACAGTGCAATGTGGGGCTCATTATAATTGTATTTGCAGTGTTAACTGATACCCAGCCTTAGAATTGCCCAGGGAGGAGAAGGAGGTTGATGCAGCACCAATCCTTGTAAGCAGCTGAAAGGAGATCTGAGGGACACTGGTATCAGTTGTCTGTAAAACTTTTAATTGCCTTCACTGATGTTGTTTCCAGCCCAAGCAAACTGTGGGCTCTGAACTGCTCTATTAAGAGTAGTGGAATACACCCAATTGCGGGCAGGAGCAGCGAGTTGGGTGGATCCTCAGTCGTATTAGATGGGGATAGTTACAATCTGTTGAAAGAGGGTTGTAGTAAGAATTGTATCTATGCAGTCACCCCTTATTGTGGATTTCTTCGTGAAGCACCATAAGCTTTATTTCCACATAGCAGCAGTTTCTCTCCTCTACTGCACCAATGATTGCTCTTTCTCAGACCCACTGCCCAGTGGGAAATTCTCTGTCCTCTACAGATGATTTGTGAGTGCAGAGCTGGATTTGTAGCTGTGAAGTAGCCTGACTTCACCAGCTTCCTTTTCTGTTTTATGTGGAACTGAACAATTGTTCTGTCTTGTAGAAATACAGGTTTTGTTTTGCTGAGCTTTAATTCTTAGAGAATGCTACAAAATGCAGGCAATTATTTTATAAGTACTTCAAAATGAAGTGATTGTCACAATTCACAGCTTCTGCTCTGTGTATCTTTCATACTTCATTGTCCTTTGGCCCTTTTCATGCACTGACCTGTTTTTCTGCTTTGTATGTGTTTGAAATTGTATCTGTTTAGTCATTTGGCAAATGTAGCAAATGTCAATCCACCATTTCTTTTTGCCAAGTAACTCTTTTATATTGATGACAATAAAAATAGGGCTGCATAGGGGAACGTGTGCTTGTGATGGATAAAACTTAATGATGGGAGAGTCAGGAACCACTAGCACCATTTATTCATTGAAATATTATGTGTATTTTCTTTCTGGCTGTAGAATTAGGGCACAAACCTCAATAGCCTGAGCCATGAGAATCACTCCCTTTACAGTTTCTCTCTAATTCAAGGGTTCTCTGCCAAAGGGAGGATCCTGCCTTTACTGATTCGTGTCTAAATTCCAAGTAACACAAATTCTCAGCTTCTCCATTCCATGATTACAGCAGAATTATGAAGAACAAAAATTTCAAGCTGCTTTCTGGTTCTCACTGATGAAGAAAAAATATTGTCAACTTTCAGGGAGGTGACTGAGAGGTTGAATTTGCTTTCTGTCTTGAAGCACTGATGGTGAGACCTCTGCTCTGAGAGCAGTGGGGGGCCCTGCCAAGTCTTTTTCATTAGGGCATCTAATCCATCTCTCTTAGGAGGTTCACAGAAGACATAATCAGATTGTCTAGTCTGATCCACTTGGTGTCAGAGGTCACTGGATTTCATGCAGCTTGCTCTGTAATGAGTCGTATCCTGACATTCTCAAGCATTGACAACATCCCAAGGGTCACAGCACTGTGGTAGCGGAGCCAAGGCCATGGAAAACTTTCCTCTTGAGTGGTTTTAGTTTCTGCATTGGTTTAATTCGTGTCTAAAATCTGACCCCAGCTTCATTGCAGCATTTAAGTGTGCGACTCCATCAACTCCAATAGGTGCTGTCCTTCTAAATATGTCTTGACACCTGAGTGCTTGTGTGCACAGCTGAATTTGTCCTTCTATAGAGGAACAATTGCATGGGTGTGTTTGGCAGCTGCAGAGCACGTTGGTGAAGTGAGCTGTAAAATGAACCTGAAGTCACCAACAGTAATCTGAAGTGAAATGGGAGCAGCCTTTTTTTAGGCCAAATGTACTGTTTTCCCACGTTGTTTAGAAATGTCTCCTGTGCTCGTGAATTTGGGATGAAAAGTTTTGATTGTTTTTAATTTTACAGCCAGTAGTTTTGTAGGGAAATGAATCTGAAACCTGCTTTCAATAGCAGGAGGGAGGAGAGGAGAGAAACCTGTAATCAGTAGTGTTAGAGCTGGCTATGGTGAAGGACAGAATTTCAGAGCTGAATTTGTCATGTGAGAAGGGAACTAGGCAGTTCTGTGCAGTTTTGGTTTAAAGGGGGCACAATGCCCAGTGACAGGAGGGTGTCAGACCTCTCTGAGGTGTGGGAGGGGCAGAGATTTGGGGCTATGCTCCCAAATCCCAAGTCTAACTAATCAAAGCCAATGGGACGAAGAAGCTGGGAAATTCCTGCCTTGGAAACTCTCAGAAGTTGAAAAAGTGACTAACATCACTGGGTCATGAGTTATAGAATGTAACTGCAGTTTATGAATATTTTCTTGTGTATGAAAGAAGGGAGGATTGAATGGTGGATAGGGAAAGTTGTAATACTTTGTGGAAAAATCCTGCACTGGCCAGAGAGAACCATCACCAAGAACAAAAAGCTGATCCCTGAAGATATTTCAATGTGGACGCATCAGGTTCTTTTGGAAGTGAGATGCTCTTGGTATTCTAAACCTAATTAGCTAATGGTCTTGCAGTAGTACAATTAGATGAAACCCTAGAAATCAATGGCTGAGATAGGCTAGACTAAGGTAATTTTTATCTAAGATCTGTTGCCTGAATATCCTCTTGATTTGATTATTTTACCTTGTAAGGTGCAGCATCATTTGGTGGCCCCTCCTTCCACACGTAGAGACCATGAACAATCGATCCCTCTGAGGGGTCAGTTAGAGCAGTTGAATCTGCTTTAAAAGGTATAAATTCATTCTGTTTTCCTGCTGGCAACCACAGTGTGACCTTATTTAAAGTTGCTCCTTGTCACCCTGCCACTTGCCACCTCTGAACATCTAAATTCTTATTTGGATGGACTTTAGGTTCAAAGCACTCTGAAACAGCTGAGGTGGCACGTGGTTTGTGTGAGCAAGTGATGGGTATTTTGATAGAAGTGCTGGGTATTTTATTTTTAAATCTGGTATGCCTGGAGGTGTCAGTCTGCTGGGTCAAAGTTTGCTGGCCCTTGGGGAGTTCTGCAAAGGAATAACAATCTGTTTATAAGCTGCAACATCTTTTTGATTAGATTATTTATTGTTGCCAAGGAGCAGAAAGTTTGTTGTGGTGCAGATGGGACGCCCTGGGTCAGCACAGCCTGTGCACTCCCAACCTGAGCTGTGCTTTGGAGCTGCACAAAGCTAAAAGCCATCAGAGGAGTGAGTGCTGCAGAGCTTGGGATCTGAGTGCTGGAGCTTCTGTGATGTCTCTGCTCCAAATCTCCACAAAACAAGCTTCTCATCAGGCAGAACAGCTAAGAATAGCAACCCCAAACTCTGCAAATAGAAGCCCAGGCTTGTGGAACCGAAACACGTGGCAGAAGGGGAGCTGCAGTGCTTCAGGCTCAGCTCTGTTTGTAAATGGGAGAGAGGTTTCTGCCAGCTGAGTGGGCAAAATGTGAGCCCAAAGACCCTGAGTTCAGAGGAATGTGGTTATAAAGCTCAGCAATTTCAGCCTGCACAAATACAGGTAAACAGTCTGGAATTGTATCAGTTTACCTGGCTTAGTTTATATTGCACTGTATTGCTCTCAATCAGAGTTCAAGTGAGAATCAGTCTTCACTATTATTATTTTTTTTAATTTTACATCCATATGTTTGTCTGAACGTACTATTTGAGGCAATAAGAAGCCTCAATGTATCTTGAGCCTTCCAAATTAGTGGAAAGTTCATGTTCTAGGCATGATCCTTGTCAAATAGGAAATGAGGGAGGCAAAAGCATTTTTCTGAGTTGAAGAATGCTTGAATTCCCTACTCAGAAGTTTGAGATGAGGCCATTACCCTGATGTGTGGTTAAGTGTGCTAAAAAATGTTTATTTGTGAAGGGAATAACACTGGATTATGAGATATCTGAGCCCGTCAGGAATGACAGTACAAGTCTCCTCTCCCAAGAATTTATTTCAATCCAAATATAGAGATGATTTATTTATTCTTTTGGACTTTGTTAGTGCTGGATTTCCATCAATCTTCTCCATGTATGTGTAGCATTTCATTGGGCACAAGTGGAACGTGATATATTTCCAGCAGTAAAAAATACAGGATTTTAAGGACATCTAATCTCCAAGTGGAAAGTGAGAGTTTGATATGTTGTACGTACTTCTCTCCTGAATTCTGGGATGATATTGGCAGGAGTAGGACAGGATGAAAAAATAATCCAGTAAATCTTTACAGGAAGGCTGAAAGGACAAGGCTGATTGCAGTGCAGGTTCAGGCTTTGCTTCTGGAGTGAGACAATCAGTGGAAACTTGCAGAAATGAGTTTTGCTGTTATTCTCCAAGTGTGGTGCTGGAAGAAGCAGGAGGCTGCCTTCTGATCTGGTGGGACTTCCTTGAGCTGAAAGAGATTTGCTGTGCTGAGAAATCAATGCAAGAGCTATTTCAAGGATATATCCCACAGATCCCATTCTTCAGTAGACCTGAAATTCATATCCCAGTTTGACACTGAAAATAGAAAGTGTAGCATACAAGTGCAGCAAAGTGCTCAGTGTTCTGGTAGGGACACCCTGTGTGCCCTGCTCGGTGCTGCCAAGCAGGCAGGTGTGATAACTGTCATACTTCATCTGCTCTAAAGAACTAACATCTGCAACTAACTGAAGGTAACCCTGTAAAGAGAGGAAGGTGTGTCTGTGCTGTGGTGGATCACAGAAGGTTTAGGATTCGTGTGACACAGGCTCCTAACTAAAGATGTGACATTACAAGAGGAGAAATCAGAGGAGTGTCCAGTTTACTGGGGGCTGTGTTGAGTTGTACAGGGAGGATAATGTGCCTCCAGTCCTGGAACTGCAGCCAGAAGTGCCACATCCAGACCCTGTGTCCCAGCTTTGCCTTCTGTGCTGCATAGAGAGATAATCTCCATCACAAAACATAGCCCATCTTTTCTACACCAATCAGCCTTTCTTTAGTCTTGTAGACATTTTATAGGTTCTTACAGGTGCAAATAAATAGAGAAAACAGGTAGCAATGCTGAAGAGCACTTTCTTGTAAAGTTTTTTTCAATTTTTACTGATTTACCCAGTGGCAGACCTCCCCAGGCACAAGACTGCTGTTTCTCCCAGGCCTGTACTCCCTGCTGGAAAATGAGCTGAAATGTTACAGGACCTGGCAGGTATCATTTGAACAAAGTGTTTTTTACAAAACTAGAAGTTTACTTCTCCTCTAGTAGGTACTTTGAAGCTTCATCAGCAGTGCTGCATTCAGCTAATTCACAATAAAGGAATTGTAGTTAGTTTGAATCGTTGAATCACAGAATGAACTGGATTGGGAGAGACCCCAAGATCGTCAAGTCCAACCCTTGATTCAACCCCACTGTGATCACCAGATCATGGCACTGAGTGCCACATCCAGTCTTGTTGCTACATATAACTGCAAAAAAAAAAAATTGATAGCAAATTAATAGATCTTAAAATGATGCCATGCTATTAATTTCTGGCAGCTGTAAAGTGCAGAATCCAACAATGTGATTAAGTTTACACAAAAGCAATCTGGACAAGTGCTGTGGTCTGTCTGTGTAAGCTCAGAGAAGCTGATCCAAAGCACAGGTCTAGGATTAGCTCTGAACAAAAGGCAAAAAGGCCAAGTATTTCAGTATTTCTTATGTTCCCTATCAATATAAGGATAAAAGGTTCTACAGAACAGGAAAGAGGTGTTGCTGCCTACAGACTAAATGCACCCTTCTCCCAACCCTGCAGCAAAAATACTTTAACCTAAGTCTACTGTTCTCACCTCCTGACTTAATGTGCAGTTCACTGTTATTTTCACTTCTTTATTTGCACGGGGGCATTATGGACATCTCTTGGAATGAAAGCTGGTTATACTTTTTGCTCTGATGAACCAAGATGTGCAAGTTAACAGGAATATTGAGCTGCTTCTCTCTGGGGTTGTTTATTTTAAATCTGATTCTCCTGTTCTTCATGTATTTCCATTGTAGAGTGTGCATTCAGAACTGTCACTTTGTAGTTGCATAAAACAGCATAGAAAGGCATGCCCTCAAAATATATAACTGCTAAATTATGCAGGGTTATTTCTAGTAGATGATATCTGTGTCTTGTAACTCTAGTGGACCTGATGATTTCTTAAGCTGAAATAAGTTAACTCTCTGCCCTTCACCTCTGTGTTCAGATGTTATTCTGATGCATGTCTTAATTTAAGATTGTGACATTGAATTTTTGTCCATTTATCCAAATATGGTAATGGTTTTTCTTTCACATTATCAGATAATAGTTGTTCAAGCTCTGGCCACTAGAGCATGCACTCCTCTGCACAGGCTGGGACACCATTCTGCTCTTCTCCCTCTGTAAAATAGATGCAAGATCCCAAATATGCATGTGCATCTTGGTTTCTTATTAATCCCTACAATGGTTCATTATTTCTTACTGGAAATTATGTCTTACTTGGTATTTAGTGTTAAAAAAAAAAAAAAGAGTTGAATGATTGTTTTGTGGTTTTTTGTTTCTCCCTCACACCCTGTTTTCTCTCATCTGGAGATTCCAGCTTTAAGATGTTCCAAGGCTTTGTTTTGGAAAGGTTGAGGTCACTCCAGGAGTGTTGGTGACTCTGCTGAAGTGTGATCCCTGGGGTGGGGACCTGCTGCCACTGATCACTTTGAGCCACTCACCCTACAAACAGGTTGCTTGTGCCATTGGTGTTTGGTGTGTTGGAAAGGTGGAAGAGCTTTGCTGAGCTGAGGTTAAACCTCTTGTTCTGGAGTTGTTTTAACTGAGAGATGGTAAAGACACTGCCAAGTTGTGTCATCAGTGCAAAAAGTACATGTAGTTTTGACAACAGGAAAATCTCCTTCACTTTTCTGAGGCAGGATATTCCTTGTCTTACTGGCTCCATTGTCCAGGAGAGCTATACCAGAAATTCCTGAAGGTAAGCAAAAAGCTGGGCCCTCCCATTAGTTCTACATAAACCACAAGACTGTCTATGGGTATTTGATGACTTTAGGTGATAGTCATTTATCACCAGCAAAATCTTGTTTGCTTCTGAAGCCTTTGCTGCACACAATAACCTGGCCCACCCACTCACCATCTGCTGGCCAGGATGCTGCTTCATTAAAGCAAAAAAGAACATGATGTTTTACAGAGCAAGTATTTTGGGTTTGTCTGTCTCCCAGGATATTTTGTACTCTGCTCTTACCTCCCCAGCCCACCCCGAGCTGGGGCAGTACAGGGGTTATGGCTCAGCTCAGTGCTTTGCATTTGGCTCTGCTGGAGGTTGTGCTGCTCCTCAGTCCATTTCTGCTGTTTGTCAGGGCCCCTCTGACCTGCCCAGATGTGCTGCTGGGACCCTGCTCTGGGCCCAGAGTCAGAGTCCCTTTTCACAACCAGCCCCTGATGGTTCTAGATCTTTTGGGGCTCTCCTTGCTCTTTTTATTGCCACATGCCTTGTATTTTCAGGGCTCAACACATAGAGGTTTATTCCTGAAGGTGCTCTGAAAGGATTTTACTGAAGCCTTCTAAGCATTGCAAAGTGTGGACAAAAATTCAAGCACCAAATTTGATCTTGGCACCGTGGGCATGAGTAACGTGCATGTCTCTCAACTCTGCTCTGAGAAAGCAGCAGCCTGTCATTGAGCTATGGAAAAGTAAACTGGGAGCAAGCAGCAATTGGGTAAATACCTGCTAATGTTTCTGATTTATTTATTTATTTATATAGCCCTGTGACATGTCTCTAATATTCAGACTCAGAATTTGGAACCTTGTTGGTAAATCTCTCCTTGGAAGTTGCCTCAGTTTGATGGTGGATCATTTCTTACACTTCAGCAATGATTTCCACCTTAATTCTTCTCTGGGCCGAGTAATGAAGGGAAGCAAATGCAATGGAGATTAGGTGGCAAGCTTTTATCTTGGTTGACAGATTTGGATCACGGTCTACTTTACCAGGCTCCTATCCTAAGTCTCTAATTTTCCATGACTTTTCCTCTAGGTTATTGGGGGCAATAGTTACTTGCAGGTATGATGTAAAACATATGATGCATGATGGATACTCTCTGCTATTAAATGTTCTGTGTTGGGCTTACAGAAGTGTGGGTCAAATGTTACTTCATGAGGTGATGGACTGAATCTTATTAGCATGAGAATGTCCAGAAAGACCCCAAACCATCACAGTGCCATGAG
>JAWWLZ010000012.1:22389249-22409719 GCA_035041345.1 Poliocrania exsul
GGTAAAGGGACTGGAGTTGGCCCAAGGGTTGGACTTGATGATCTCAGAGGTCTTTTCCAACCCAATGCATTCTATGACACAGATACCCACCAACACTGAGTGCAAGTGGCAATGGATTTACAGGCTTGTCTCGATCCTTGTTGATGCAAAACTTTTCAATGTGTCCAGAGCCAAAGAGTGTCCACAGAGGACTCGAGTTTTTTGTTAGTTCTCTGCAATGTCCATCCTGTATTCATTCCTGGCAGACAGCATGGCAAGTGTTGCCTCTGTGACCCAAATAATTGTGTCTCAAGAAAGGGACTGGTGAGACTTCCCTTTTAGGTTTATCAGATAAAGGATAAGGTTATTTTGTGGCCAACCAGAGAAACACAAGCTGTTGACTGCAGGGAAACTTTCCGAGGGTTACCTGGATTGTGCTTACATGTGCCAGCTCTGCTCTTACATGCAGTTTATTGGGATTGTGGAAAGCAGAAAGAAAGGCAGAATGTCTTTTATATCACCTATTTTGTCCATTTCCAGTTCACTTCAGAGATATTTGACTTCCAGGGGAATGTGTGTGTATTTTTTACTCTAGGTATTCTTCCCCCCTCTGTCTCTTGCAAGTTTAATTGCTCATTAAAAGTCACAGAAAACCACACACTGGCACAATGTTCTGATGAAACACCTAATGACATTCAGCATTTGATTTATGGACACAGCTTAAGTTACACAGGGACTTGTGTCAAAACAGGCCGGAGATAAGCTTACATTTATCTATGGAAGTTAAGGGATAATTATATAAAAGCATCACATTTTAAAGGAAACAAAGACAGACCTGTGGGAAGTGCATTTTCACAGCATGTATTAGCAAAGCCCAATCAACCTCCTTGTGGGAGGACAATTAACAGAATTAAAAGTTGGAATTTTAATTATCATACAAATTAGAGGGAAAATTAATCAGCTTGTATTTTGACTTGACTTGGCTTTGAGCATTGCTGCTTGAATTTTATGGCAAAACTTTGATTAATTGAGACACTGCATGAAAGCATAAAATCCTGACTTAGGTAGCATTTTAATGCCTGGCTTGATTTCCATCTGCTGCTTCCAGTATGGGAAGGGACAACAATGAGTTGATGCAGAAGCAAAACCTTTGTTTGCCCCAGAAGTGTCCAAACTATCTCTGTATATGCCAAAGTTGCTTTTTCTAAAAAGCTCCTCTCTTTACCTTCTAACTGCATAATATGTTGTTTTATACCTGGAGCCCTGGTATGAGCTGGATTCAAGAGTCAGAGATTTCCACTGACCAGAATAATCATTTCAATCCCACTCAATGCCCAGCATTTCTTTTTGTTTGTTTTTTTGTTTTGTTTTATTTTGGGGGGGGTTGGTTTTTTTCTTTTTTTTTTTCTGCAGAGTTGAACAAAACTTTGTAAAGCAGCAGCCCAAATAACTTTGAGAGTAAACAGGGTCAATGTTGCTGCTGTGAGGCCAACATTATTATGGATTGCCAAGAGCTTTGGGTGAGACCTGAAAGCACCTGAAAGCTTCTGTGGGACCTGTGGAACTTCTGCTGCAGAGTCAGCAATACCTGGCCTTGGCACATCAGGGATTTGAACCTTCTTTCGGGTTGTGCTGGTCAGAACTTGGCAGCTTTTGGAGCAGTTGGATGTACTATGGGAGTGTGACAGGTTCCAGTACAGCTGCTGAAAAGATGGGTTGGATCAAATATTTATTCCTTTTGTGACACTCAGGAAAGGGTCAAAACCTTTAGTGCTCTTTTTCTGGAAAATGTAAGTTCATTCAAATTCCCTACACAGAGAAATGTGCTGAATTTGGCATTTACACTTTTTAAACTTTCTTTTCCCGCTTCTTCCTCTAGCAAATGTCTTTTGGCTCCTAAAAAATAGTCTTGCCATATTTGACATTGAGAATCAAAGAATGGCTAAAGATAAGCTCAGTCCAGGAAAAAGGAAATAAAACACTTTGCACTGCTGTGTTTGGGTTCTAAAAAGAAAATTCAAATAACAAAATCTTAGGAAAAACAAACCTGTGCTTCAGTCGGAACATAAGGCATAAACAGATTGCTGAATAAACTAGAGCACAATTTTATAGGGTCTGAAGTTGAAAGAGGGAGTTTAATTATGATGCTGGATTTAGTTCAGAGCTCAAGTAATGATCTAGGAAGCTGGAGAGAAGCACTGGAAATGACTGTGTGCTAATGAGGACCCCAGTAGCAGCTTTCTGAGCTAGTTAATTTGCAATCTATGTGGAGATCTGTTGGCAAGCCTATAAAATGAGGTTTTGCAAAAGTAATCACCACTTCAAAGTCTGGAGATACAGCCTGAGGAAGCAGAAGCATGTTAGCTGTTAAATTTCCATCTTGGACGTTGTTTGGAAAGTTGATGTTGCTTCCCACTTGCTGAAGGGAGGAAAGCACATTGTCCTCCACAGGGAAGCAGATCTGGAGTTCACCATTTCAAAAGGAAGATGAAAAGGAGAGGCTTTTTTTTTTTTTTTTGCAATCATGCAGATATGCCAGTGGCACAGTGTTACCCATTTAGAACCATTAATATGCTTGTGAATGCTCAGCTTCATTGCAAAGTTTCTGCCTGTTTTCTGAAAGGCTGTGGTGAAAACCTCCTGCTTTCTGCTCTGGATGTGCTGCTACTCAGCACCTTCCTGGATGAGATCTGGGTGTGAGACAATGTGTGTGTTCAGGTTAAATCCTTTGGCCACGCCCAGGTGAGCAAAGCCTGCAGAAGAACTCTTAGCAGCATGTCTATGGAACAAGGTGTGAACCGGCCCAAGGCAAGAGTTCCTTCATGTTCCCTGTGCAATGTGTTATGTTCCCTATGGAATTCCAGCTTGTTTTTGAATGGTAAAATATGGTAGATAAACCAAAGATGCTACTCCCAACGTCCCTGAGGAGAGGTAAGCCATCCCTGCTCTCTTCCCATAAATAAAGTAAGTCTTGAGGAGTGAATTGCACCGGGCTGCAGTGTTTGAGGGACAGAAGAAAGTCAATGAGCTGGTAAAGGTCCAAGGATTTATTGCAGAGCAGGTATTATGCAAATCAAACCAATTACTTTATAGAACTGTCAGGTGGTCTAAATGGATGTGGCCATCAGGATCTGTGCAATGTCACTGTTTCACTTACCTGTCAGTTTACTTGGAGTCAGGTTGAAAACAAAATGTTCTTTTGCCAAAGGTACAAGTGCAACAGAATTACTCTTTCTTTTCCAAACACCTGGATTTTAAAGTTCAACCAGAAAAACTGAATAAGGTCCTGCAGGGTCTGAATGCAACCTCAGCAAAAAGGCTGGTGGATGTAGAACAGATAATTCCAGTTAGAAGGGACCTACATTGGCCATCTAGTCCAGGTGCCTGAGCAGATGTGGCACAGTGGAGTGCCAGAGATCCCCAGCTGGTTCTGAACCTAGTTAGTGCCACAAGTGAGGTCAGTGAACTCTGCCTGAGAGAGCCTGGGAAATGGGAGCTCGAGGGGGGCAGTTCTCTGGTTGTGTCCCTTGGGCTCATTTGGGAAGCTCCAAACTGTGCTGTGGTTTGCAGTGATGCTCTGGAGAGGAGCTTTGCCTGGCAGTGCCAAAGGCATCCTGCTCCATGGCAGCACAGCTGACCCAGAACAATCCCTCTGGTGTGAATAGTACAGGCAGCACTTTGCAGCCTGGTTAAGTGGTTAAGAGAGGGAAAGGCACATAATGTCTTAGTCAAGGCTTCCATGACTGGATTTTTTAGGAGCTATTTTGCCAGTGGTTCTTGCCACTAAGTAAAGTCACTTGTCCCTGTCCTAAAAATAAATTGAGAAATCCTGAGCTGTCTGGAGAAATGGACATGTTTGTGACCTTCAGCCTTGTTTGCTTAAGCATAAAAGGACTCTAAGTTTTCCACCAGAGTTTGAAATCAAGAAGTCACCTCTGTGAGATGAGGGATGTCACTGTATCAGTGTGATAAGTGCAGCTCCGCACAGGGGACCCAACAGCAGAGCAGGGAAGAAGCCACAGAATTCCAGTCTGTCACTGCTCTTAAGGGCACCTCCATCAGGGTCAGAAGCTCGAGGGTATCAGGTGGGGCACAGTCCTCTAGGAGGCTGCTGCTGTGGCATATGGTCCCTGGCATTCCCTGGGCAATCTGAGCTCCCTGGGGGGCTCTTGGTGCCTTGCAGCTTCCTGTGGGGGCCTGGGGACACTCTCTAGCTGTAAATCTGGATATGAAATGCTTACACCATTTGGCATTCCTAATGTTGCTGTAAATAAGTTTCTTTTTAATTTATACGCACTCTTAATTTTGGACATAGAGGGTCATTTGAGATGTCCTCTGAAAATGAGGGGGTAGCTGACTCTTGTGACTTGATTTAGTCTGGCTGGCAAACTCAGTTACAAAACTGGATCTCTGCTTAAAAAAAAAAAAAGGACTGCAATTGAACCTAAGTATTCTGTGGCAAATGGAAGTGCTTTTTAATTTTTTAAAGTACTGTTCTGTTTTGGAAAGATCCAGAGTTTGTTTCAAGTGAGATGTTAGAAATTTTTGAGTCTGCTTGGAAAACACAGGAAACAAAAAAAGCCAACATAAATGAAGTTAAGTAGTTTACTCTCACTAGAGGGTAACTGTAGGTTAACTGTGACAAGACTTTCCAAACCACAGTATTCCTGTGATGACTCTGCATCCCAGCATATGGCTCACACTGAAGTAAGCCTTCTAACTCCATATGCCAGATGATGAATTCTACTTTTCCAGTGATTGTGAAAGTAGTTATTCTCTTATCTAAAACCATATGTCAGAGGGAAAAAATTCCATTCTTGCTAAGTAATTACTGTTGGCAATTAAGTACAGACTTCTCAGTCTGGAGTATCATTTTCTAACACTGCATTATTTGAGAGATGCAACTCACCTTGGAGTTCTGGTGAGGCAGATCCCATGAAGTGCCTGGGCCTGGCCATTCTTGGAATGTTAGTTTGGGCAGACTGGAAATGCACTCAGGGTTTCAGAGCTGTCCCTTGGCTGTCTAATTGTTGCTCATACCTGGGCTTTGAGGCCATGGTTCAGCCTTCAGGAGCAGCACTGTGGCCACATCTTGGCATCTGAGATCTAGTTTCAGATTTTCAGTACAATGTCTTTAAATGGATTGGAGTTGGACCAAGTGTTGGACTTGATGATCTCGGAGGTCTTTTCCAACCCAATCGATTCTATGATTCTAAACCTCCAGGACTGTTTAATGGGACACTGTGTGAGGCTGAGCTGGCAAAATGCCAACTGTCCAACACAGAGAGAAAGGGTCCCCCCAAGCAAGGGAAAAGGTGGGAGGAAAAAAAACCCCAAAGCCTGAAGTAACAAGATTCTTATATTATATAAAAGAAAGACAATTAGAAACAGAATATGATATAATACATATATATACAAATGTGAGAAAAGAAAACCAAACTAACAACTACTACCACTGAGTCACCCAACCAAACAATACAGATTCCAACCACCCAAACCCCACAAAACTTCCCAAAAACTCTTCCAGTGAAACTTCCAGCAAGAGAGGAGAAAATTAACAAGCAAATGTTCCCCACCCTGGATAAAACAGTGGGGATGGTGGCAAGGCCTGATCTCGGCAGGGCAGGGCAGCCTCAGGGGCTGAGGCAAGGAGCAAAAGAGACAGAAGCTCCACCTCCCTCTCTTTTTTTATACATTTTGATGATGTCAGATGATATGAAATACCTCTTTGGTTGCTTAAGTCAGGTGATGCTTGTCCGTTCTAATGTGTGTCACATCCTTTGGGCCTGCTGAATTGAGGCCTATCTAAGGCCTGGCTGAAACTAAAGTCAAAACTAGCACAGACACCCACCTGGAGCAGACACTGAGGGGAGAGAATCTAAACTTGAGAGCAGAAGCAATGAAAACACCTGGCTGGGAAAGGGGAAAGCTTGCACAGTGCCTGAGTTCTGACAACAGTTTGCTTCTAATGTCAAACAAACTCAATTGCCATCTCCGTAATAGAAATCCTGTAGAGCTCAGAGTGACTTGGGGCCTCTTGTAACTGTTGTGAAAGGGAAGCTATCCATGTCCAATTCACAGAGCTCCTGAACTGCAGATGGGGTCTGAAGTGCTCTGCTTTCACCATGTTTAGTTCAGGTGCATCAATGGATGCCTTGTCTCCAGCACGATGTTTAACAGTAAGGACTGCACTGCTGTGGGGTGGTGCCATCAGTGGCCACAGGCACTCAGGGGAGCTGCACTGAAGGCTGGCAGGTTCCTCAGCTTGCCGTGGGATGGGGCTGTTTCTGCTGTTGGCCATGGAGATGTTTGTAGCTGTAGATGATGGGCAAGGTTCTGTATTCACTCAGTAAGGACAAGAGCTCTCCTGGCAGGGGGGTGATCCTTATGTTTTGTGAGGATCTGCTATGGAGTTGTCCCCTCCAGCTGGGTTTGCCTCCACAGCAAGGTCTGTGCACTGGGCTGTGTTACAGGCATGTTGTGTGCTCCTTGCTTTGCTCATCCTGTTCACTGGGGGAGCACCATGTTTTAACTCAGGGAAAAATGCTTTTGAGGAGCTCTCTGAACAAAGTTATCCATGTGAGACTTTCTGCCATGATTGGCTGTTGTGCCAGTGTTTCATCTCACTGGCATTAGAGCCAAACTGACAGTAACTCAAAAATACAGCTGCTCTTAAAGTTATTTCATTTATCAGATCACTAGAACTTTACTTACAAAGTTATCTCATCTCAAGCAAGATCAAACCATTGCTTTTGTACTTCTAATGGGTTATATTTCTAGTATGGCATATAAGTGGCATTCCCTGCTTCTGATATCAAAGAGTGGAGGGGCACTGCCTTATAAACCTGCTGCAAAAGTCTAATAAAGTCAGGTCCTAAAAGTGTAGTTTTGTCTTCATGTTTCTTAAAAATAACCAGTTCCCAGTGTGTACTGAAATATATTCCTGTTAATCAAGGACATAAATCTTCTGTATAAATTTTACATAATTACAGAGACATCCTTTTTTGAACTTTGAACTTTCTTTCTAAGAGGAAAAAACATGGATAACTAAGCTTTCTAATCAGTTGGAAGAGATAATTATAGGCTGGTGGTGTGAAGATTTTTAATCCTTTGAACATGTGTGGTCCATTTGTGTATCCTGAGATCCACATCTCTACTACCTGAAGGCTTCTACTATGTGTCTGTACACTTTTTCTGTATAGTAATGGATGGGAAAATATATGCTCCATCCTCTTCTAGTGCTTTGAGAGCCATGGGGAGAGCCCCACACTCTGAGCCTCACTGAGGTTCTTCACCAGCAAATTTTGGAGTGTTAGGCTGCCACATCAGGCAGGAATAGGAGTTGTGGGAGTTGCATTTGGAAGTAATAAAAAAGGGAAAAAACCCCTGGGGAGTGTGTTTTATACAATGGTATTTGAGGTTGCAGTTCTCTGTGCTGTGCCCATTAACATATTTATACAGGAATCTGAACCTACTGTGGTTTTAATGGAAGAAAACTTAATGACTGCAAGCAAATTTCTCACTCTCATTTATCAGAAGCTGTGACTTTGAGCCATATCCAGGTATGAGTCTATTCCATGTTGGTTTTAAGGAGTTGCTACATAGAACATAACTGTTCCCTCTTCCATATAATCTGGTATCTCCAGACTGATGGATAGAATTTATTTGCATCATTTTTCCCCCCTCCAAGCTTGCTCTTTGTCCACCTTTGGTGTTTCACTTTTGCAGAGTTTGAGAGCAGATTTTGCTGAAGGAGGTGTGTGGCTTCCCTTGTTCCTGCAAGGATTATTGCTTACCTGGCTGATATTGATAGAGCCCATCATAACTTCAGTGTAAATTGGATTGATGCTGATTTGTTTTTAAATATATGCTCCTGTCATAAAGGTTTAGGTCAGTGTGTGCTACTTTTGGCATACAACATGACTTTCTAAAGCCAGTGCTTTTTCCTTATGCTTGTGTGTTAGAATTCAAGGCCTTCTGAAGTCCTTCAAAGTCAAACAACTTACTAAAGTGAACACAATTGCTTAAAGTTGCATCTTGGTGCCCAGGGCTGTAAACATGAGAAGCAATTCAACATGATTTGTGAGTTCTATTCTGTTCTCTGAACCATTAAATTCACATGCAGCTGCTGTGATGGGAGTCCTACTCCACTTACTCGTGTCTGCCTTGCCTAAAGATATTTATTTCCTATTCAACATTTTTCAGAGGTATAAAGTGTTCAATGTGGTTTCTGAGTGCTGGAGTATGTACCTCAGCTGGTAACACACGTGTGGGTTCTGCACCATGAAAAATCCGTGTAGCCTTAAATGATTAATGTGAGAAGGACTCTGCACTTTGCCACTCTTTGAGTTCCAGCAGTTTCTTTTTTGGATTTTTATATTGTGCTGATTATAAGCTCTCTTCGAGCCTAGGGAGGATGGATATGTAGGCCCAAGAACTGTACATATAACCATCACTTGGTGCTATTAACATTTATATGAAGAGCTGAGACAGTAAATGCAGTGTTTCTGTTATAAACAGTGTGTAGGAACCCAAAGAAATTTTCTAGTCGCTGTGTAGATGAATTTGCTTCTGCCTAAACTAAAAAACAGAAACAGAAGGAGAGAGGGCAAGTAACTTGAATCAGAGGAACTAAAAAGAAAGAGAAATTTTGAGTCATAGTTAATCTTTCATCACTGGCCTGCAGGACCTCTCTGAGTTCTCTCAGTGGAGTGAGAAAGAATAACTTACTCATTTGTACTTATAATTTAACTTGCAATAGAAGTCTTATCTTTTTTTTTACTCTTAGGATGTTCATCTATAGTAGTTGATGTCATCAAAAGAGAAATGTGTGCAACAGAGAGCTATGCTAACTGTTACTTAAATGTTAACATGCTAGAATAGGAAAAAAGATTAAGAATTCTTCCACGTGGAGAGCACAGATATTTGTTATTTCTGTGTGTCACTGTCTTATGTAATTTTGAATAACTCATTATTCCTCCTCTAACACCATCTTGCTTCTTTCCCCACCCAAGACACCAATACAATATGGGTGGTAAAGGAGAGAAACTTTTCTGGATGGAGCATTTGGTTCCTTCATGGTCTCCATGAGCTGGTGGTGTCTGAGCATCCAACCCGAGGGTGAGCCCAACCTGACTGACTGTGAAACCTGCCTGCACTTGTATCATCCACCTGCTGTCTGAATCAGGATTTCCTTCACTTGAAAAGCCATTTCCTGTGGTGAAAATCAAGAGTTCTGCTTCCAAGTACTGTCGAGGTTCTGTGGAAATACTGTGGGTATGTTCTTCTGTATTTCTGCAGATATTTGTGTGATATTTTCTACTGCACGCTTGGTTTCTTCTTTGAAATTCTATGTATGGGATATGAGAGGTTATAATTTTCATTTTTAAAAAATTTGTGTGCAATTTTTAGTTATGCTGCTCACTTATCTAGAAAAAAGTCATCCCTCCCCCAGTGACTGTTCTAAAGAGGTCATGCTATTCTAACTAGAGAGCTATTGAAGAAGGAACCTCCAAATATGTCAGAACAAAGCTGATGACATATTTAGGCAATCCCATTTTACACACTCTGTCCTGAATTCATTCAATTAATTGTCTCTTTCTTCCTTTGCCTCTGTTAATGTTCCAATAACAAAACATTTTGCTGAATAAAATTACAAGGGAAAATTATACTTAAATTCACAAATTAGTGTTTACTCTCCAACTGTGATCTGAATTATTGTCTAAATAATTTGGATGAAACACCTATTTCAAGAGCTGGCAGGATTTCTCCTTTACTTTGTGAGTGTATTTCAATGTTTTTAGCTGCAGATTAATACACACAGTATCTGTCAATAGCAGTAAATTGTCTAATGATATGCTTCCCATCTCCACATGCAAAACAAATACTCCTTTCTCCACTGCAGATCTTGGGGGTTATGTTTGTATGATAAACAGAACATCAGTGTAATTGCCAATTTTGCTGGTGCCACTATGCCATGGGAAAAGGCTGGATTTCCAATGGGACTGGGAATTGAAATATTTAACTGAAGGAGCCAAGTGCAGCCTGTTTGTAGGAGCCACAGACAGCAGATTAACAGCAGTGGGGTTGGGTTTAAATCGGAATTGTAGGGGACTGCACATCCTGGAATGCTCCCCACTGCTGAGAGCTGCTCCAAGGGCAGGAGGAATCCATTTCCCACGTGCACTGGCTACATGTTTAAAGATGGGCATGCAAAAGTTGCACTAATTGCTTGGCAGGGGTTTTATGTCAGGCTTATTGACAGGAAATTAGTTGGAAGAATCTCTGGGAAACTCAGGACAAACACTGAACTATCGGAAAAAGCAATGCTATTACATGGTCACTTCTGAGTGGTCAGAGTGGCTCCCCCAGCATCAGACTCTGCATTGTGGCAACCTAAAACTTTGTCTTGGTATGGAAGCTGCATTCCTTGTGGGACTTGTGTAAAATGTAATCTACAGATTGTTGAGGTTTAGACAGGAAAACATAACACAAATCAAATTTCTCGGTGTGTTTCAAGGTATGTGGATAAGAAGAGCAGTTGAAAATTGGTGCCTTTGTCATCTTAGCAGATGTCAAGGGGTGCTCTGAGCAGTTCCTGACAAACCAAGGAATGTGAAAAAGGCTGTATGGGAACACACATTTCTCTGGATGTCTCCTGCTCTGCCCTGGGTTCCCTGGAAACCCAGAGTGCAGAGTTCCGCAGCAGCTGCCTGGATCCTCTCTCCTGGGGAAGCAGGGAAAGCACTTTGGGTGCTCCTGTGTTAACCTGGAGTAAGGTAGAAACATTTGTGTCTGTGCACATTCCTGGAGCTCTGGGAGGGTCACTGGTGTCAGTGTGAGCAGAAGTCAAGCCCAAGGAAGGATGCCTTCCAAGGGCATTAGTTACCTCAGTGTTCATTATAGTCTAACATATGGAATTTCACATCCTGAAACACCAAAAAAATAAATTAGCCTCCTAATGTGGAATTTAAATCACTGCTTTTTAAAGCTTTTGTCGTGCCAAGTATTTTTTCAGAGTGCAACTTGTAGCTGGCACATAGAAAGGAAGGGGAGAAAATATGGTGATGAAGTGATTTGATTTCTTTCACAGGAGCACTCAGAGGTCAGTCTGACTTCTGTTAACAATAGTTTCAATTTTATTTTTTTTTGTCTTCTCGGCCTGCTGCACATCAGGCCACCTCAACTCTCATTTCTCTGTCAGACACATCACTTAGCTTGGGGCTTGTAGAAAGCTTGAGAGCTATGATTTTTTTTTTTTTTGTGGTGCCATCATGTTTCTAACACATTGTCTCAGTTTCCAATTTGGAGTAATTTTCTTCCCCCTTCTGTAGGTGTTCTGATGTAGTTTGATGGTCAGATTTTGTAAGAGGTATCTCAGTGCCTGTCCCATCTCCTCCCTAAGTGATTGCATCAGATGAGCAGAAAAGAATGGATAATTGCCTCTTGGACTCTAGTTAGTGAAGGTCAGAGTGCTCTGGGCCTGGCCTACCCTCCGAATGTCATACAACTCTGCTATTACAGGGCTTACTCAGGCCTATAATCAGCAGAGTTGCACTGAGATGGAACCTTCTGCTTAACTGAGTAAGTTTTTTTTTTGTGGCAGTGCAGCCAGGCTTTGTCTACCTGTGATGGCACAGATGAAATGTCCACAGACTTTCTGTTCTGGAGCCATTGTATTCTTAGTTCTTTGAGTTCTCATTTAAGAAAGGAAACAAAAACATGAAGATGATTATGGCATACCATAATCATCTTAAGCCCAGTATTTTTCAACAGCCAATGTCCACAATATTTCTGAACACCATGAATTAATCCTCTTGTCTGAAGACAAAGGTCTCCAAAGTCTTTAAATGAATTATATCCAATGCTGACCTGCTTCTTCAGCATCTGTGAAAGGATCTGCATTCTCTAAACTGGAGAGACATGGAATGGACCCCTCAGTGGGTAAGGAATTGGCTGGATGGTCACACTCAGAGAGTTGTGTCCAGCTGGAGAGCAGTGCCAAGGGATGTTCCTCAGGGGCTGGCACTGGGAGCAGTGCAATCACCTTTATCAGCAGCATGGCCAGAGGGATCAGGGCACCTTCAGCACATGGACCACTGATATGAGCTGTGTGGGGCAGTCACACTGGAGGGAAGGGCCAGGCAGGGGGGTGCAACAAAATGATCTCCAAGACCCTTTCCAATCACAGGCTTTCTATGGTATAAGTATCACTTAGTGAATATATTGCTAAGGCTGAGCTTTGTCTCCATTTAAACTTCAGTCTAACCAGGTACAGAAGGGCAGTGCAGGCTGGAGATGGCAACGTTCTGTGCTTATGTGCAGCATTATTAAATTATTGTTCTGTCTGGATTATATTGGTCCTGCTACAAACTAGTTACTGAGTTTACATGATAAACTTAGTTGTGCCTGGGTGGAAACTGGTTTGAAATTCAGTTGTACTAGAGAATATCTTGAGGCCTTGGGGAATTCCATACATTCTAATAACGAATTTCATAAGCATTAATTGATGAAAGTTGTGTTTAATGTCTGTCTGGCCTTGGCCAAATCAAAGTCAAACCTTAGTCTTGCCTGTTTAAGCTAAAAGATCTCTAGGGAAGAGAATATAAACCACTCTCTGCATGTGCTTTTGAGGCTGCTTGAAAATTCTCTTTGATGCAAGTTTCAGTCTGGTCTCAAGAGTCTGCCTTCTGACTAGTTCAAAACCAACTTTGCTGCTTTTTTGAGGTTTTATAGTAAAGTGATAGAAAATCTGTTAGATTTTAGGTTAGGGAGGCTGTGCTAAGGAACTTAAATTTGTAGTACAAAGGCTGGGATGCTTCAAAAGGATCCTTCAGACCTTGGCAGTGACAGAGAATTTTCTAGATAAAAATCTTCTGCTGTTTCCTCATACTGTCATATTTGAGGAGTACTGAAATAGGTGGATTGGGTTAGAAAATTTGGAAATATTTTCAGTGCCAAAATATGTGATACAATACTATGGGAGTTGGTGAGAATTTGGGGTCAGTTTTTATGGGACTTTCTGTGCGACTTCTGGTTTAGTCATACTGACTTAGAGGGGATTTATTTTCTCTTTATCCAACCTAGAAAAGAAATTCTCTTTTAAAATATTTTTCTTGAGTCTTGGCACTCCAGAGGTTTCTCCAAGTTGGGGCTGCTCATTGTGGAGGAAATCCTTAGCGCTGCTCTCACTGACATGAACTGCTTTGGGGACACAGTTCTTCTAATTGGAATTTTGGTCTCAGAGTCCAACTTCAGCCCACTGATTTTGTGAAAGTAGCTATTTCATAAGCTAGTGGTTTGTGTCATAGCCTAAGAATAATATTTTTAAGAGCTTTTTTAAGAAAGGCATATTCTACTCTGCCCTTCACCCTTCTGTCCCTGGGGCCTGCTATTGGATTTTCCAGGGACACTGTCTCAAGGAAATGTGTGATACTCAGTGTGTGCATTGTTCCAATAATTTTATATTGGAAACTGTAAAGAAATACTTTAGTTGATCCCTGGAGATGAAAGAAGTAAGGACAAGAACTAAATGATTATCTGTGCCTGTGTAGAACATTTATTTCTGCTTTAAGTCATCAGATGGAATAAATTAAATTACGTGGGCTTTAGTGAAAGACAGCTTAGCTGTCTCCAAATACAAAACTCCTTCTTAATTAATGTGTTCAGAGCCTTTGTCAATGTGGAAGGAGTATTTAGTTGGCTATAAAATTATATTGAAGAAGAGAAGCTGCGATGTTATATATATGTGTTTGCTTCTGCTTCATTTGAGAACTCAGAGCTCTTCCATCCATCTGGAGCTATTTCAGCATTGAAAGTTTCTGTCATAAGAACAACTCAGAAAATGTTCCATCTCTGAACAATTCATATTGCTTCTTCATATGTGATATTGTCTGGAGATGCAGTTTCTTTTGAGAAGGGGAGAGAAATATGTTCCCTGATTTTCAGCAAACAACTGACTGGAACAAATCAGAGGTTCAGGGCTGAAATTTCTTGCAGATAATGCCTCATAGTTTGTTAACCACTTTGTTTTGGGGCTGTTAGATTGAAAACAAGGGGGTCACACTGGAAATAAGCCAGGCTCCACATCTGGCTTTTCTTTCAAAAACCTCTCTTGGTTATGTGAGTGAATTGCCCACTACTAACAAGTTGCTGACTCTTTTATTTACTCGACTGAGTGTGAAGTGAGTCTCTGTTTCCTGCTCTCTTGAATGGCCAAGCTGCTCACATCCAGCTGGGCTCTGCTGCTGGAGAAGAGGCTTTCTCCACATTTTCTTCCCCAGAAAACAGGTGCCATGTAAGCCAGTGGCTCTGGGCTGCTCCTTCTTGCCTGCAAACAAGGTGCAGATGGAGGGGTAAAGCACATCTTTGCAGAGGCTGGGGTAAATTTTGTGCCAAATCTTGATAAATTTAGTGAAGAAATGCCCTGCTTTGTGGACTGAAGAGGATTGCTGGACGCTTTGAACTCTTTGATCTCTGCCACTGTGGCGTCAGAGTAGAGGAAATAGCACTGGTAATTCAGTCCATTAAAGTACAGATCCTTCTCCACACAGACCTCTTGTGTGCTCCCTGCAAGAAAATTCACTGTCTGCAGTGGATTTACTTATTCATGCTTGGGGAGGAGCTGAAGAGGAAGGGAGGGAGTTAAAAACAGTTCAGTGTACACAGAAATCAATGGAAAGATTCCCATTAACTTCAATGGATTTTGGATTTGGAACTTAAACTGTAGCATGTGCTCTCTCAGTAAAAGACCTTCTGTTTTTTCACTTAAGTGAAAGTTCTTTAAGACTGAACTGAACTTTCCCCTCAAGGTGGTTGCACTGTGGATTTATTACAGTTAAAGCAGCCATTTCTGTGCTTTTAATGCATTAACAGGCTGGCAGTTGAATAAGATTGTATGTTTGGGTGGAAGAGAAATGCAGGGATGTGCTACAGGTAGTGCTTGGAATGCTAATGAGAATGGCAGCTCAGTAGGATTAGCAATGCAAAAAAGGTTCCAGTTAATGAACAATGAAAACATTTTGGCAGTTGTGGGGTTGATTATTGCAAGGCTGTTCATGCTGCTATAATTTAAGCATCTAACGTGACTGTCCGTTATCAGCTCAGATTTTGAGAGGTTTATTATTCCATCAAAACATTAATTCTATGCTGAGAGTTGGCATGGAAGGCAGGCAAGAGAGTAAGATACGTTATATGTGCTATTTGTATATTTAATAGAGACTGGAAATGAACCCAGGAGCCAAGTTTCTTTAGGACCAAATTAAAATGCCCGTTGTCTTCTTCTTATTAGAAGGGCTTGAGAGACACTGCATGGGCACGAGCAGATGATGCTTCTGGAAATGATCCTGTTTGGTTCCTGGAAAAGCACAGCTCCAACTGTCCCCACTGTCCCAAGGTCTGGCTGGAGGAGATGGACCTTTTATGAGCACCAGCTGTGCTAAAGTGGCTCTGACTGAATTTACTTTTAGATGTGGAACTGTAGAGAGGGTAAAGCCCTCTAAGGAAACAGTAGCAGCATTTTACTGCCACTGAAGATGCTGAGGTTGGACTTCCACATTGTCATGGAAAACAGCTTTGTCCCTGAGGTCATTGTAAGCCCAGTTAGTGCTGGGCTGACCTTCAGAGCAAATCTTCTCAGCAGAAGAGTAGGGGATAACAGGAGTGATGGGAATAGTAAATGCTAATTTGTGATGTCCTCTGCATGATCATAAAAACCTAGATGTGACTTAGAATCAAAGGCTTCAGGCTATTTGCTTTTCTGAGTTTCTTACTACTTTGGTTATCATGTGATGTGAAACCAGTAACATTTCTGTTTTCCCAGTCAGCTCTAGTCAAAGCTGGTTTCTCAGTGCTGACAATCCCTGACAGTAAAAATAAGCACAAGTACCCAAAAGTAATGCTTTAACAAAGCATTACTGGCTGGAGGGAAGACAGAGATAAACAGCAGTATGGGGAGTCTGGCTTGGTCCTGTTTCTTCCATGATCAGGAGGTAACTAAGATACAAAGAGAGGGAGGGAAGAAGTTGAGGTGCAAAAGGCAGATTATGATAGTAAGGAGAACACAGAGTACCTGTGAGGACCATATCCAGTAGATTGGAGGTTGTTAGTCTCTAGCCCTGAGGAAGAGCCACGTCAGAAGCTTCCCTCAGTTGGAAGAGCCAGGATGAGCAGGCAGCTTTCCTGCTCCAGCTCCCAGGTCAGCTCTCAGCCT
The DNA here is from genome assembly GCA_035041345.1 of Poliocrania exsul. NCBI lineage: Eukaryota > Metazoa > Chordata > Aves > Passeriformes > Thamnophilidae > Poliocrania > Poliocrania exsul. The sequence continues at coordinate 22,405,439 of JAWWLZ010000012.1, forward strand.
GCTGGGCACTGCTGCCTCCCAGCTGCACGTTGGTACTCAACTTCCCAACCATGCAGCAGTTGAAGCAATCGGTGAGCTTCAAGCAGCCATGCTCACCTGAATTGTGCACATAGCTGGTCATGACTTCTGAGCTGGTTTAACTCCTCCTTTCACTGACTGATCCTGTACAATGAGGGCCATTGTGTGTCTGTCGTGGCCAAAAAGGTACTTTCTCAGCCAGGCGTGTGCCACCTGCCCTGGGAGTTCTGGTGGCATCTGGGGTTTGCAGTGTGTGTTGAGTCTGTCAGCTCTGCAGAACAGCTGCTGATGTCCTGTCGATGGTTGCTCAGTGATCAGTGCAGAAGGTCTGCACTGTGGGTGTACACAGTGACAGAAACCTAGAGCTGAACATCCTCGGCTTCTTCCCAAGGGCTGCCAGATAGCTTAAATCCTGATGTTGGATGTGAAGGACTAGAGAGAGAAAACTGTGGGAATAAGAGCCTTACTGTGAGGGTGAGAGTACAATAGATGGGGATTTTTGTGAGTATCAAGGGCTGACGTGACTTTCCCTAGACCTGCTTCTGACCTGGTATCCTGCCTCTACCCAAAACTGGCAGCAGAACTTTGTCTGATCTGTTTTTCCTTCTCTTCCCAGACTGCAACTTTGTAACTGTAGAGACATTTTTTTAGATACCTGAATGGTGATTGACCCCTGGAAAATTTGTTCCCAGAGATGCCTGTAAAGTCTTATGAGGGGGCAAACCTTTAAGAGGCCGTTTACCTGAGGTCTTTCCAGTGGTTCCCAACCTGTGCTATCCCCCTGCACACCTTTAGCACTTCTCATTCTGTAGCAAGTAGTATGTCATAGTTTTTCTTTTACAGACTTTTATGTTGATGCTGGATGTTCAAAACTTACAGCTGCAAGGACAATAATGAAGCTCATCTGTGGTGTGGTTGGAATTTAAGTTGTTTTACTGGATTGGTGCTTTGCTGCCAAAAGCAAATGCATTTAGATAAAGGATGATCCTTGAGCCAAACAATTGCATGTAGTAGATATGCTAATTAATATCTAACAGCTATTTTCTTTAATGAAATTAAGTGCAGAAACATCTTAGCTATTTGAATGTATTTAATCAAGTCACACCTCTATATCTATTGCAAATTATCTTAGGGATAACAGTCAAAGTAGTGAGTAAATTTTCTGCCATGAAATATGCTGAAATTTAATGTAATATAACAACTATTATATTGAAACTAATTTAAAAGCTTATTTCAGACACTTCATTTAATGTGTTAGCAAAATAAATTATACGTAATTGTAAACAGCAGCCTCACAGTGAGAGTTACTGAATTAACAATAGGATGCAGAAAGATGTAAGAAGTTAAAAGGATAAAAGCCCACTTGAAACCATTTAAGAGGTTTCTGATAACCACAGTCTGGTGAGATTCCCTTTCCTAAACCAGTTGTCGTAGCTTTTAATTATTTCCTCTTGGTGTTTTTTTTCCTTTCTATTGTGACAAAATTGCTACAAATTGGAACAATAAACTAAAAGCCTGGTAATGCAGTGGAAGTCATGCACTAAATAGGTGCTAAGTAGGCATATTTACTGCCTATTTAGGCAGTTAGCCGCCTTTTGCTTTTACTGTCCGAATTCCACAGTTATGAAGAAATCCTTGCTGAATTTCTTGCTGGTTCAGCCAGAGTTAAATGTTGCCAAAAAGCCAAGTAAGCCAGTGTAGGTGACACTGTGTACCTTGTTCTGCCACAGTGAGCCACCCGAGCAGAGCCTGACTTTGCTGCCCCTGACATGGCAATGCAGCTCCCATTACTATGAAGGCATTTTTCTTGATTATAAATTGATGATCAGGATACATTAATATTTTAATTGTGTTGCCATACAAGACATAGAATAGTTTTCGAGGGGCATAATTGACTCTTTATTCCCATTCAGAAGTAAGTAAAGTCAGTGCAGTGACTTGCAGCAATTCTTTGAGTTGGTGCCTTCAGGCACAAAATTTGTTTCTTGTTGTTCTTTCAGCTGAGAGATAGCAAGACAGATTACATGACCCGAGCACAAAAGCTGAGTTGGTACCGTGGCAGTGCCAGGACTATTGCAAGTGAGAAAGTTGGGCTGACCATCTCCCAGGTGGGTATTTGGAGTGGTCCAGTGGGAAGCAGGCGGCCTGCCAGGGGCACTGGGGAGCTGAGGGGCAGAGCTGCTCCAGATTGTGGTGAGACATTTGCACGTGGGGAATTTCCCTGACCATTTGTTATTCCATTCATCAGTGCCTGCTCAGCCTGTCCCCACAAGCACAGCCAACACTTCCTGAGAAGCTGCAGCTGGCAGGGTTGAACAAGTTGCTTCAGCACAGAGAAATAGTTTACCAGTTCCCAGTGCTTGTCCTGGAATAAGGCGGGTACATTTACGTGCTTCACACAAGATTTTTGTCTGAATCCTGTCTGCTGCACCTAATGATGTGCCTTGGGTGGATGTTTGTCTCATTTCTTGCTAACCTTTCTGACAGGTGTGACTTTCACAGCACCACCAGAGAGGCTCTGAAGGAGCTCCTTGTTGCTCCTGCAGTCTCTGTATAGCTCAGTGATCTTGCAGCAAACACAAACTGCTGAGTCTGCTCACTGCTGCACAAAGCAGAGCAGCTTTGGAGGGGCAGAGGCGGCCCGAGTTGGGGGCCAGGCAAAGATGTGGCTGGGGCTGCTACAAGGTGATGATGTGCCACCATAACTCCCCAGAGGAAGCACCACACCTCTTCCACGGTGACAGCACAGCTACTCACAGAAAGCTACTGCCACCTCTCAGGGAGTGAAATTTTCTCCCAGATGGCTTACTAAGTTGTTGTGATATCCTGGGTGATTCCCTTAATATCTCCTGGGAAAGAACTACACATTTGCAAACTGTTTGGCAGAAGGTGACATTTGACTCTTCCCAGAGCTTTTCACAGCAGTGACAGGAGCAGAAATAGGTCCCCCAATTTATCCTTGTCAGAAAAATAACTCTGGGAGTCTTGACAGACACGTTGTGTAAGGAGGCACTGCTTTTAGAGCTGCTTTCTAAAATTGAACTCATGCTCATATTTCCTAAAGCAGCATTTCGATGCTACTGCTATTCTAGAAAAGCTGTTTATCAGCACAGCATTCTGCTGACCATTCAGAACACCCTGTACATCAGAAGAGCACATTATGACTGCTTATCTCAAGTCAGAGCACTGCCAGTGGGAATAACTGTGTGATAACAAGGATTCCAAGCTCATGGTTACTTGGTTACCTGGGGTGCAAGGAGGAGGAGTCACGTGCATAGACAGATTTTAGATCATATCCTGCCTTGGAACATGGATGATTTTTATAGACCAAAGATAGACATTTTGAAAATAGGAGGTATCACGCAGTACAAGACACCCATTGTCAGATGGGAATTCTGTGGCAGGACTGGAAAAGTCAGTCTCATATAGCTCAAGTCTATTCTCTATATTTTCATAATGTCATTTTTATCAAAAGCCCAGTTGCTACTCTGGCATTTAAGTGTTCAAAGCATGTTGCACGATTTCCGGCCTTAAAACTGGATGTGGGTTGGTTTGTTTGGGTTTTTTCCTCTGCAAGCTTGGTCTGAAGTTCTTCATGTGAAGGGATGGCAAGGAGAGAAGGGGCAGCCTGGGCCTATGGATGTAGCTTCATAAAACTGCTGCACTCAGGTCAGAACAGCTTCTGGTACAGAGGTATGTGTGTATTGGTATATGCTTCCCATAATCAAGATTGTCCAGTGTTACTGGCAGCCTTGAAATAAACCTCTTGGGGATCTGAATCACTTCAGTTCATTAGTATTCTTTTGTTCTTTTAGCTATTTGTGGCAGTTTTCTGAAGTCTGTGGTTTTTTCCAGCTGTTCTTCATGGACTGCTGTGAGTACTGGGTGGATTTTTAAAAAGTTTTTGAAGATCACAGTATATTAAAAAATTTACAAGGGCAGAATTTCATCATGTTGGACCAGAGCTTTCATAATAATCAAGTAGGCCTGGTTTTGTGGGGCAGTTGCACCTGCTCATGTGCTGGAGCTTCACAGGGGAGGGGCTGAGGTTTAGAAATGTAGTGGCTGCTTCTTATCTGCCTGTGGCCTTTTTGTTACTAGGGTTCTTTCTACAAGGGGAATCATAGAATGGATTGGGTTGGAAAAGACCTCTGAGATCATCAAGTCCAACCCTTGGGCCAACTCTAGTCACTTTACCAGATCATGGCACTCAGGGCCACGGCCAAGCTCAGCTGAAAAACCTCCAGGGATGGGGAATCCACC
>JAWWLZ010000012.1:22410011-22424912 GCA_035041345.1 Poliocrania exsul
CAGCACTTGTGCTCCAGTCCCTTCTCCAGCCTCGTTGCTCTTCTCTGGCCCTGCTCCAGCCCCTCAAGATCTTTCCTCAACTGAGGGGCCCAGAACTGAACCCAACACTCAAGGTGTGGCCTCCCCAGTGCAGAGTCCAGGGGAAGGGTCACTGCCCTGGGCCTGCTGGCCACTCTAATTTTGATCCAGGCCAGGATCCCCTTGGCCTTCTTGGCCACCTGGGCACACTGTTGGCTCATGTTGAACACACAGCCTCCATCAGGAAGGAGGTTTTATTTCCCAGCTCTGTTTGCAACTTATGTGAATTCACTTCTTTGGATTTATATTGGTTTAGGATTCTGTTCCACCCATTATGTCTTCTTTTTAGAGATTGAAAATATCAGACAAAATACAGAAGCCATTAACTTTTTAAGGCACATCGGGGTGGACAGTGGTCAGAGAAATTGTACTGAAGTGGAGACCTCAGAGCAGTTCCAGCCAAGGTGCTCTAGGGGGATTTGGGGCTGATTTTAACACCCACAGCCCAGCTGACTTTGGGATATTTTTGCTGCAGTGTTTGTGCAGTGACATTAATTTGAGTTTGCCAGTCGTGCTTGCAGTAACTGCTGCACCCTGACTAAAGCAACACTGCTGAGCTGTCAGTGTGCACCAAACATTGTGCGCAATCTGTGCTTGGTTTGGATTTTTATTGATGATGAGGCTGATTCTTATATTTAGACATATTGGAAGGTTCATCAATATCCTTTGGGTGGGGGATAAAAAAAAATCTCTCATTGAATCTTAGTAATTGTGTAAATAATTTAGCATCATTGTGTAGCAGCATCAAGTACTCTTCACAAATATGTACTCAGTTTCAAAGTATCCAGTTATACTTCTCCCTCTTCTGCAGAGTATTGCTGTACCTTACAAGGAGCACAACTGATTTCACAGGAACTACTAACAGATTAATACTTGATGCATAAAAAGAGGCATTCATCTTTGAAATTAATTCAGCTTTGATTGTGATCTTCTCTTAATATATTTCTAAAAAATTAATTGGATAGCACAAGTGTTCAACAAAACAGCTAATTTAACTTAATCTTGCACTGTCTGTATTAATAAGAAAGAAAATTTCAATTTGTAATTAAGTCTCACTGAGAATCTAACTCTTCATTTGAAGAAATGTGGTGTGTGGAGATGGAGATAAAGTAACCATTGCCTGGTCAAAACCCAACTGCCCCCCGGTGTAACCACTGCTCTGCATCCTTTACACACTCTTTATACATCCTTCATAGAGAGACCAGGCTGAACCTTTTCCTTCAGGACTGATGCTTGAAGCTGTGCCACATGAATTACCTCTGTCACAGAGCATGTAATGTAGTGAAAAGATTATTATAAGGCAGAATAAAGGGGAATAGACAAAAATATATAGGCCTTGTAAGGAACCTGGTTCAAGTTAATCACTTGAGTGGTCACTTAGCAGACTCTGGTTGCTCCAGGAGTTTGGACAGGTCTCCAGCATGCAAGGACTGAGCCCAAACTGAACTCTGTGTAATGCCCCCATTCCCCAAGTTGTCCTCTAAGGTGGCAGGGACATTACAAACCTTGGGAATAGCTCGTGGACTTAACTCACGGCTAACAAATATCTGTTGTGTTCTATAATGCATGTGAGGAACAAAGGCAGGCAGCACATAGTGGGACCAACAGAAATGCACTAGGAATTCCAAAGCTGATAAGTATTTTAGAAAGCATAAAACCTACTCACCAGACATTGACCTTCTTACCACACTGTATGAGTAGCAGATCTTGCACTTTCAATTCACTGTTGATGAGTCTGAACTGAATTGAGATGTGCTGATACTGGCCCAGCAAGAAAATTGTTCCTCATTCTCTGTAACCCTTTGTCATGGTATGTGAAGAACATTATTTTCCATTGCAGCCAATAAAGTGCTGGGAATGGGCTGGCAGAAACCCCAGCGAGTTGCAGTGGGAAGTGATGGGGTGTCAGGCAAAGGCATCCAGTGATGTTTCCAGAGTTCACCTTTGCCCAGGGTGATGTATTTGACTGCAGTCAGGCAGGAATTTAGCAAAGCAGTGTCTATGACTCCTCTGTGGATGGCAGTGAAACCAGCAATGTTCCTGGAAGCTGAAAAATTGAATCATTATTTTCCATGGTTCCTGTTTTATGGTCCTATGGAATCTTTCCTTATTCACAAAGGGCTGTTTTATACAGGAGTCCTTTACAGTTCATTAGGTGGTTAAGATGAAATTATGCAATGTCTAAGGTTTAAAAACTGCATGAGACTTGGGAGTGCTGGGAACAGGAGGTGGCAGTTTTGGTATGAAATCAATAAGGAGCTTTAATGAAATTAGTAAAGGCAACACAGTATTGAATTAGCCTGTGGAACTTGCTGCCCAGGGAGCTGTTGGAGTGGGAGCTCTGGAGAGCTGCCACTGATGTGGATTGCAGAATATAGTCACTACTGTGGTGTTAATTTTTATAAGAGGGCTATTAAGCTATAGACCTGGGGTTGTAATAATCATATGTGAATCAGTAGCTACATATGGAGAAAGCAACAGATTCTTCTTCCAGTTGAAATTTCTTGTATTTTCATCAGTGGATTCCAGTAGGGTCTCTGAGACTTAGAGTCTAGTTGGGCAGTGCTGTATCTACCATACATGTGACATTATATACTTGTCCTGTGAAAAGCTCTTGGTTTTCCTGAAAATTTAAGACTTTTGTCATTTCACCTGATTATTTTTTTTCAGCTTTACTGACCACCTGCCAATCTACTGCAGTTCCACCAGAGTCTCACAAGGCAGTGAACGTATCTCCAGTATCCATAAGTATTGGTGTGGGACCTGAGGAAGCTGTGCAAGCCAGAAGTTTGTTCCAACCTCCTGCTAGATTTAATGGTATAAATTAATTATTTTCCCCTTTCCCCACCTCCAGAAATATTGCTACATCTCAAAACTGGGGGAAATTTGGGTCAGCTTTAGTGATGGCTTTAACAGTTTGTACTGAGAGCCTGTAGTTCTTCCAAAAGCAAAACACCAAGTGTCCATAAGAGTGATATTTGTTTGCTAGACACTGTTGTCACTCTCAGTGGCTACTGGGTTTGATTTCTTGACATGGAAAAAACTTCTAGTACTCATATGTTTTTAAGAAAGAACCAATAGATTTAATAGGTACTGAGAAAAATACATTTGTAGGGGCCACATGTGAAAACACTTGTGGAAAATCATGGAAAAATACTTCAAAGATATTTTGCTTTATGTTAGTGAGGCTGCCTTGACCAGATGTTTGTGGTAATAGCAATGATGGAGCTTGGGTGTTGGGGTAATGAGAAAGCCTGATATTATACACAGTTTGAACTGGGCAGTTATACTTATTCTAATCCAAACACATTTTAGATGGATCTTAGTGGATCAGGTTTTGTGGGTCATCTTTCAAGATTTTGGCTTTTGTTTTGAGTTCAAAACTGCATCAGGGTGTTGAACTCTGCTTTTACAATTCTCTGCAATGTTCTTGCAGTGGAGTGTGTGCAGTGTGTGCAGATGATGATCTGCCTTTTTGGTGCTGAAGTGAGTTTGAAATCATGAAAATTCTCACTTCAATAGTGATTGTCCTCACCCCAGCAAGAACTGTGTGGAAATCTGAGCCCCACTAGAATTAACTGTAGTGAAACAGCCTGGGGGTGGTGGTGGGGAAGGTCCAGCAAAGCCACATGACTTGTGAACAGCTTCATGTGGAAGTTCTGTCTTCAGCATCTTTGCCCTTTCAGCTTGTATGTTGCTCTGAGATGTGATACTGAAAACGCTCATTTAGGGACCAACTGAGAGCAGTAGCTCTCAGCTTCTGGGTTGCAAAAACTCATCCTAACTTGTTTTAAGCTGTGCTGTTCCTTCTACCAGAGTTCCTTATTGCTGGCACATGCAGTGCTTGTTCTGCCTGACTGTGGCTCAGGACTGCCTGCTCTCAAAGGCTTGTTTGAATGTGGTGTGCACCACACTGGAATTCCCTGCAGGATGGTCTGTGTGTGCTGCCCTTTGCTGGAACAGCCCTGCCAGTGTCACCTGCTGGGGAATATGGCAAAGCCTCGCAAATAACAAGTTTGGTTATTTGTTCTGCATTGATGTAGTAATTCCCCCATTATTTCTCCAGCACATTCTCAGTAGGAATAGGATTGATTTCTTGAGAACTCGTTTAGTGTTTGTGTGGAGTCTCTTGCCATGCTCCAGATGTGGTTTGCCCCAAACAGGCAGTGTGGGGTTCTCCAGTTCCCTGCCCTCAGTTCTGGGGACTGGCACCCCAAGCTGGGCACACCTGAGGGCTCATCCTCCTCACCCCCAAGGATCACCTTCAGGGCCTGGGGACACATCAGCCACACAGGCAGAGCAGTTCTCCTTGGGGAACAGCTCGCCCAGTTTGTATTGTTAAAACTTAATGAGTTCATGAGACTGACCCTGCTGCAATTATTTCTTGGTGATGTATAACAAGTAGCTGTTCTTACAGGCTTATAAAATGTTCCAGAGCTCCATTAATTTGCCCTTCATTAGCTATGTAATTTTGCTAATGACCTGAGATATTTAGAGGCATTGTCCTGTGAGAATTACGAGTTTGACTGTGAGGCCTCATGGAAGTGCTGCACACACAGCCCCAGCCCATCTTACTACCACAAATTCGTTCTGCCCTGCTGCATCTAATTGTATTTTTTACTTTTGTACTGAAGTAGAGCCATATCCTACTGATAAATGAATAATTATTTCATATATGAAATTACACATTTAATGGAAGTTTGCAGTGTTAGCCTGTTAAGTGATTAAATTTGTTAATTGTGTAATATTGCTGGACATAATGATGCATTTAACCATTAACAGTTTTCCACTGCATTGCCTTTTAAATTCTCATGTACTGTATTATACATTCTTGTTGCCTTTTCATCAAGTGTTAATAATAGTGGAAAATAAAGGTTAGAGTCTGGAAAGGGAAGTACCCCAGCTGTGATAACAGGAAAAATAATGATGTGTGTCACTGGAGACCCCAGTTGGAAAGGCAGTGCCTGAGCAGTGTATGGTATTGGAAATACTTGGAGAAGTGAATGTGTTCATACTCACTATATGATGCCTCCTTTCCCTTTTCATAGTACAAAATAGCAAAAATAACAGAGGCATTTGCAAAAAAAAAATGGTATGAGGGGCAACATAGGCTGTAGTTCTTGCTTTAGTGTGTTTGAACAGCCCTGGAGATTCCTATGGGATTTCTCACATTTCCTTCCAGTGACAATAACAAGATGAGAACCGACATGAGGCCTGGACTCTGCCACTCTCCACAGTGTGTACCTCAATTTGCCTGGAGACAGAAGGTTTGGCCTCCCTAATTAATCATGTGTGATGCAGAAAGAGAGTTCTGTGGCTGTGCCCTTGGGCTGGTGCCTGTGGAGGGATGACCAGAATGGCTCCAGGTGCCTCGGCCATTGCTGCTACAGAGAGCATGGCTGTTTCCTCAGCTTCTCTGGAGCAAATGGAGCAGCTGAACCACAAGGGCTGAATAAGTGCCAAAATCAGAGAATCATGTGACCTGAGTGTGGAGAGACCTTTAAAAACACCTCATTCCACCCCCTGCCCTGGACAGGGACACCTCCCACTATCCCAGGTTGCTCCAAGCCCTGTCCAGCCTGGCCTTGGACACTCCCAGGGATGGGGCAGCCAAAGCTTCTCTGGGCACCCTGTGCCAGGGCCCCACCACCCCCTAAACAATTTTTCCCTCATGTAGCCTAAACATCCTCTCTTTCAATTCCCCTTTGTGCTATCACTGCCTTCCCTGTAAAGAGCTCCTCTCCCTCTTCCTTGCAGGCTCCCTTCAGGCCCTGGAGGGCTGCATTTGGGTCACCCAAAGCCTTCTCTTCTCCAGGCTGAACAATCTTAGTTCTCTCAGCGTTTCCATATAGGAGAGGTGCTCCATCCCTCTGACCACCTTGGTGGCCTCCTCTGGACTTGGTCCAACAGGTCTGTGTTCTTCCTGCGCTGGGACCCAGAGCTGGATGCAGCACTGCAGGTGGAGTCCATCCCAGAGGCCCAGCCCACCTTTCTGCAGGCTGGGGGCTACCTGTGACCGGGGCAATGTGAGGAGTGGGCAGCAGAATGGGAGACAAAAGCTGCTTTTATGTCCCACAGCAACCCCTCATTAGACTGTGCTTTGAGTATTTCCCTTCTCTGCAGCTTGTACCTGTAAGAAGCTGACTGGCCTCTGTGTTTTGGGTACAAGATGGAGGTTTCTAGGTTATCTTCACTGATACTGAAGTAAATCACCTTTCACAGATCAAGCAGATCAGGCAACATCGTACCACCATTTGACCAGAGTGGAAACAATCCCTTGGAAAGCCAGAAAAGCTTCAGAAACTCACTTAAACATTATCTTTGAGAGCAAAGTCATTTTGCTTCAAGATTATCATCACAATTTAGATGCTGTACATTGTACGTGGATAAAGAGGGAATTTGGCAGATGAGCTTTTGCCTCTGGAGCCCTCAGATGACTGGAACAAGCTTCCCTTTCAGCTTAAATCAGCAAACAGCATAATCTCCTTTAAGCCTGGGGTTTAAATGGCTGTTTGAAGGAGGATTGTGCAAAATCTATTTCCAGTAATATGGTTACTGGAGCTAAAGAGTATGTGTTGTTTTCATGAGATTCTTGGACGGCCCTGTGGTGTGCATTAAATTATTGCAGGAATGTTGCAGTAGATGGTTCTCACTTAATCTTTAGGTATATGTGCTGGTGGCCCTTTGATAAAACTGAAAGCAGCTCTTGGTTCTTGGACTTTTTTAATGGCAGTAAACACAGTAGCTGTCGATACTGTGAATGGTCCCTCTTGCTGCCTGTAGGAAAGGTGCTTGTGTTTGCTGTGCCCCTCAAGACTCACAGTTAAAGGTCCCTCTTCTGACATGTAATCCCAGTGGGAGAGTCATTAAGAGAAGTCAACAGGAGCAGCCTTTTCTTCACCTGCCTTTATGCCTCAGAGGATACATCTGTGCCCTTGCTGGTGTTCCTGTTTGGAGTGTGTGTTCCTGGTGACAACACCCTGTCCATTCTGGCTGGTACAGTTTGAAGTCCTGCCTTGTATGAAGTCAAGGCCAGTGTGCGCTGCACTTCTCATCTGGGGTGGTCCAGTCTGGGGTCTAGCTCCCTGGGGACTGAGGCCTTTTGCTCCTGATCCTCCTCCAGTTTTTTGGGTATAACATTCTTGAAAAAAAGAAAAGCCTCTGTGGCCTTCAGTGACAGAGTTATCTGTTGGGAGATTAACTATGTGTGAGTATTTATTAGGAGTACAAGCAAAGAACTTTCCTGCAAAGCTGCAGGCAACACTCAAATATCTGAACTAAATCACAGGTTTCTGAATTAAAATATGACATGTTCTCTGCCTCTGCTAGAGCACCTGACAGTGCTTCTGCCGGGAAATAAATACCAAAAAGTGTATTTCTTTCTTTATTGCTTTTATTTTCAATGGGAATAATTTCTTGTGTATGGTTCTTCCTTCTTTTCTGCCTTCCCCTACATCAAGGTTGAAGACAAAAGCTGGAACTACTTTTTATAGTTCTCCAAGGCAAGGCGTAGAAATTAATGTTACAATAATGTGATAATTATCAATGGGGAAAGAACAGATGTTGCTTCACTCACACTCCCAGAAGCACCAAGATGCCTGTGTGTAATGGGCAGGCCAGAATCCAAGCACCAAGGCATGTTCCATGTGGCCTGGCTGGGATTCCTGGAGACAAAGAAAGGACAAGCTATGCTGGCTCTCTAGTCCTTGTTACATATCTTGTAATCTTCCAAGCTTGGTTAAGTATGTGCTGGCTTTGAATGTGCCTGGTTTGTACTCTTTTGGAGCTCTCAGTAGTTGTGATCTTTTTTCTGTTGTGTCCCAATTCTCTCCATGGTTAGGATTTACTTTTTTTTATCTAGGTGTTGACTTGGCTCTTCCCCTACTCTGTGTTTTCCTAACACCCTCTTTTCATGGGTTTGGTCTCTGTTTCAGTATCCTTTATTCTTCTTATCTGAGAGTTGTTGGATCATGTCCTGCTGTCAGCACCTGCCATCCTTATTTTCCTCCTCCCTCTGTTGCTTCTGGTGCTCCCCCAGCCATGCCCTCCACTGGCTCCCCATTTCTACTGCTCTCACATTGCTATTAGATATTTCCACACAGTGACCCTGTGAATTCATTCTGTGCAATTCCCCTGCTGTGCTCTGGAGATCCTGCATTCCCCTGCAGTCTGTTGTGAGCACTTAATTTATTTATCATTTAATATTTCAAATATTTCAGTGAAATGCTGGCACTGCACTGATAATATCTGTATATCTTAACAACTGATCATGTATGGTTATGGTAATCTGGAGAAATTGCAAATGAACTATGAGAACTGCTTCCTCTATAAATAAAACCATTAAGCTTCAAAGAAGTATTGCCATGGAAATTCTTCACTGATAAAGTATGGGAGTGGGGCTTTTCTCATTTAGATTTCCTGAGCCTTTTTATTTTATGCTGACAAGATGCCAGAGGGAAAAGAGCTATAAACTCAGTATTGCATATTTAAAAGATGGTATTTTATTTTATCTTCTTAATTCCAAATCTTTCCATTTACAGTATACAGCCATGAATTGAAATTTGTACCAAATGAGGAAAAAGGGATAGGAAATACTATTGTTGCCAAGCTAAATCCAGTGTTCACTGCAAACTTCTTACTTTGTTTTGGGTTGGCTTTGTTCCTATATTTGTAAATACTCTTCTAATCAATGTTTCTCATATACATTCAGGAAACTTCCTCTGAACCACATGCAAGATGGAGAGCCCCTAAGGGAGGATATCTGAGAGAAAACACACTTAACTGATCTATGAGAATGATGCACATTAAGTCCAATCCCCATGAATGCAAGATTCAGTGTGTACCAGGATTTCCTTTCTATTGGAGCTCCGGGCAGGACTGAGCTCCACGTGGCATCAGTCTCACTGGTGCTGCATTGAGGAGGGAGAAGGAGCTGGTTAGAAGCTACCTTAGATACTGCTGTGTAGTGTCCTGAGCCTTCTGTGTCTTGTGCCTGACAACCCCTGTCTAGCAGAGTCAGTAATTAGTACCTTGTTTTGCTTTTCTAAAGCTGGAGTTCTGCTATTGTGCTGTATTTCTGTAATAGCAGTTCACTTAACAATAAGAACTTTGTCCAGAGGAAGCATAGGTATATTATGATATTTATGAGGGGTTATTCCAAACAGCTGACAGTATTTCTTCTGACAACATTTATGTTAATCATGTTGTGCTGTACTGGATATAAAGTTGGCATAAAGTCATTCTTTATTTGATTTTTTGCGTGATCTGGCAGAAGTGAACTGTACCACTTCAGTGCTTTGCATCTGCACATCCTGTGCCTTTTTGATTTCATAGCAATTATCTGTAACTGCATTTAATGCCTCCTAGGATGACAACTTGATACTGAGATCTCTAGATCTTATCAGACTTTGGTTTCTGAATCAAACATGGAGACTTTGGGATGAAGGTCTAATATGGAGCTATGCAAGGTTTTATCACACCTTTTATCCTGTCTCACTCTGTGGAAACTTCTTACGCAGTGTCACAATCTCCAAATAGATCTGGATGTAGAGTGGTGCAGTGATACAAATGGAATACAGCTACCAGCTACTGCAAGGTATGGAGAAAGCTTTGTTCAATTTCCATTTTTTAGCATACATTAAAACCAATCAGGCAAAGCAGCCCATCAGTGCTATTGGGAGAAGCCTGGTGTCTTTATGAATTAGTGATCAGCAGTTAAGATAACACTTCCCTTTATTGATCATACACAGCTACATTCAATTAAAATGAGGAATAATTTAATGAGATTCAATCCAGCTCATTGAGGGTGACCAAGCCAACCATGCACATTGTGAATGTTACCCAAAGGAAAACTTCAGACTGGTAAAGCATCTCCTGGACCATCCCTGGCTCCCAGCAGGAGCTGGCTGAGTGCGCTCTGTCTGCTCTGTGCACACTCACGTTCCTGATCCCCTGTCCCCACGGCCTCGGCTCAGTGTGGGAGGAGAGCACTGGTAGCTGCTGACTGTGCACCTCAGTTTGCCTCCCATGGTAATGGCAAGGTGGTGTTTCCTACTTTGGTTAAGTGTATCACTGACTCATTGTGAGGACCTCTCTAAATCCAGGCTATGAACAGCAAGAGCCCTTGGGGTTTGGATCACTCAGGGCAGGAAAGTGGTGTAGATCCCCAGGGCTCCTGAGCTGAACTGAAGAGCCAAATTGCAGTCTGAAGTTCAGGTTCTCTTGAGCAGGTCATGTCTGGCAGTGCAGGAGAAAGCTTTGTTGGTAAGACAGCAGACTTCAGAAGTATTGAAGCGTTCAAAACAGTTTGCTCGACTTGACACACAAAGCAGGAAGCAAATGGATGGTTGGCTCTTCTGTGACCCTGGAAGTTTTGAATGCTTTCAACACACCCCTTTTGGCTGGATTTGCTTCTCCTGTGCAGATGGTGTCACACGTTCCTTCAGCCCACCTCGGTCAGACATATCCCAGCCACTTGTCTGACTGGTGAGCCACAAAGTTATTTCACTCTGACCATGCTTTCTCTTTTTCTCACCTGCCGAAATCAAAGTATTCCCATACCTATCACTTAGCACTTGCTGCTCAGAACAGTTTGTTTCCTTTTCAAGTGGAAAACTCCATCTTTGTCCCCCTTTGAGGATTAGCTGAGTGATCAGCAGCCCTTTGCCGGGAGCAGCTCTGGCTTTGCGCTCCCCTGCGCTGGGCAACAGTAAGTCAGACCACCACTGTCTTTGGGGGGAAATGTCAATACAATTCCTCTGGTGGCCCCAGTTGCCTCAGGAGGGAAAATCATCAAAGCCAGGTTTTTCTCTTTTTCTTTCTCCCCAGAAGATGAATTTTAATAGTGAATTGTCCTCTAGTTTTCTTTTCTTTTTTTTCCCTGGAATAAAATGGACATATTTTACCTATGATAACTTGAGTCACATTTTTTTACTACAGTCTTGATTGAATTGGGTCAGTTGTACTGAACGCTGTGTATACACGTAAAACAATCCCTGCCCTGGTGCCTATGAAGGTCAAATAGCAAAAGGAAAACCTTCTTTGAATGTGTGGAGAAAAGAGAACTTGAAAAAGAAAATGTATTTTCTTCAGCCTCTGGAACTCATTTTCTGGGCAAACAGGGTGATGACCAGCATGTTCTTGACTGCATTGGGGGTTCCTTTTGTTGATGAGGAATTAATCACAGCTCATGTTGGTGCAAAGTGTTGTATTTGTTGTGAACTTCAGGCAGAAGCAGCCCATATTTTATGGTTCTTTGATTTGTTAAAATGTGTAACAATCAGCAGAGTGAAGACTGTTAGTGTTGCATATTTTTAAATCACAGAATCACAGTTTCTCTGACTTTGTTTAATCTTCTAAATACATGGCTTGGCTTTGTGATATATTCTTCTTAGGAAAAAGAAGCTGAAATGCTTTAGACGCTTATTCAGATACGTGCTTTATCTTTTTGAAACAATAATTTTGGGTGAGGACAAGATCATTTGTGCGTGGCAGTTCTGTACTGGATGTGAGAGGCTGGGAAAGACATACAGCGAGAGCTGTATGCTGAACTAGTTTAAAAATTAAACTGGGCAAAGCTTTCCCTATAGATAGAAGCGTTACCTTACCTGCTGAACAATGATTTAATAATGTAGGAACTCCTCTGACAGCTAAATCTGCCCATAAAACTTTTATGTCACTGTTATTACAGAATCATCACTTGAAGTGTAGGTTTTATATAGTCATATTTTTAATCAATAAATTGCATTCAATGAATTTTCTAACAATTAGATCTTACAAATGAAGTTTTTCTTTTTTTCCCTTTATTTCCTTTCCCAGCTGCCTTGTGGCAGCTAAAAGGTTTCTTATCTGCTGGATGCTCATTCTGGTGGCAGGAACCTGCTTGAAACAAGTTTTCACCTATGTAGTTTTGCATGTTTCATTGACCAGAGGAGTATTTGAAAGACTTAAAAGAGGATGTTTCCATCTGGCACAGCTGTGGATATTGGGATTGGCATCCTCAGGAACATGAGGAAGTCTGTAGTGGGAACTGAGCAGAAGTATTTGCAGGAAATCCTGAGTGAAGTGGAGGTGTTTGGAGCATTGCTGTATGTTCTGTCTCAAACCATTTGTTTGAAGAACCTCCAAGGTTGAAAAAGTCAGCAGAATTGTACTTTAGTTTGAGTTTACTTCAATTTGGAATTAGAGCATTCACCTGCAAGTTAGTGTGTGAATTTTGCTTCAGTTACTTTAATCCATTTCCTTTACTTGTCTATAGACAAAGCCACAATTATTTATTTTGGCCTTCCTTTATTTTTTTCCCTACTGTGCTTGCTTTGTGATACTTGCTGTGATACTTTGGCATCAGACACCCAGTCCAGCCTTCAGTGGAAGCAAGGCAAGATGAGGAAGAGAATTAAATTTTCTGGTGTCTAACAAGAGTCTTCCTATTACATATACAGTAGGCTTTAAAGATGATGATGATTTAGGGCTTTTTCTGAGGAAAGATTAGACTTCTCTTTCTCTGAGATCCATGGATTGCTGAATTTGGATGGATATAAGGAGGACTGGAAGAACATGTCACCAACAAGTGTATCTCAGGAATGCAAGGGTGCTTTGGGCACTTAAATCCTTTCCTCCACATCCAGTGAAACTGTTTGGTGCTGGAGCTGAGTGTGCCAGAGTAGAGGGCATTGCCCCTCCTTTCTATGGTGGCAGCACGTGGGCAGTGCCCACACACACTGTTTGAGGGGTTTCCTGGTGTGCAGCTCAGAGCAGTGGTGTGGAACAGCAGTGATGTGCTCCTGCTAAACACACCATCCAAGCATGATGGAAATTGGCTTCAGCGCTCTGGAGCTGCTCATGCAGAAACTTGTTAAAAACACCAGAGGGAGAGTGGGATCTGCCTGGTGTTGCATGGCTGCTTCTTCTGGATTTAATCCCTGCTGGGTCTTCATGGGTTAAGCATTTACAAGCATGAGGTTTCTCGTGACATGCTTGGCCAAATCCAATGTACAGACTTCAATTTGAAGTGAGCAGAGTGTTGAAAAATGAAATGTTTTTGAAAGTTAAATTGCAGTCATTTATATGAAAATGCCTTAGGTAGATCATCCCCCTCCCCTCCCAAACATACTCATTTTATAGCACATTAATAATTCATGTGCATATTGGTTGCAGACATAAAGCACAAAAATATACATCCTTTATAAAGCATAGATTTTTGTAACAAATAGGAACTGGTACTATCCCATGATAGTAATGCCTGATTAGCTCCATACTATTTAATTGTTGATGCTGTTCATGATTATTCATTGACAGAGAGAAGAAACAGGATCCTCTGCAGTGGTTTGCAGGAAGTCTCCAGAAACACATCTGTGACATCAGATTTATAGACACAGCAAGATACACGTGAGGCAGCAAAGTTTAACCCTTGGTTGCTTTCCTGACAGTCTGCTGCACTCTGGTTTGCTAAGCCAATGTGAAAGGAAGATAGTGAATGTGTGGGATAACACAGGTAGACACTTCCTCTGGGCACTAAAATAGGACTCTCCTGGGAGTTCCTACTTTGTGATGTGTGATTCTCTGTCAAAAATCAAGGAGAAGCAATTCTTACCCCTCAACTGTTGCAGTTGGCACGTTTTATGACAAGGATTAGGACTCAAATGGTCCTTTTGCACATTTTTGTGTTAAGGTTGCCCTCACTACTCACTGATGTGCAGGTTTTTTATTGACTGAACATCCTTGTGCCATTAAAGGTTAAAATATTCTTGATATCCTGCCTATAGGTGCCTGTTGTATATAATAGTCATGTCCTGCGTGCATGTGGCTGAGTTTCTGTGGTGTAAAATAGCCCAACAACTCCCACCACGTTAATGCTGGCAGAGTTGTTGTCCTGCCTACAGAGATGAGAAAACTGCCTTTCACTTTATTTGAAGCTGGGGTAGATTCAGCTCTCCTGGCAGGACTTGGGCTATAAAATGTGTTGGCTCAGGTGAATACCTTGATGCACATCACAGCTGAGAGCTGAGTGAAGAAGGCTGCAGGTAATGCGCAGCTCAGGTGTGTTAATGCAGTCCAACTTTCCAACTTTACAATGGTCACTGCCATTGGAATGAGGGACCTGAACAAAGTGAGTTTTACTCTGTCTTGAAGGTTGAAATTTATGCATTATGCTTGATACTAATTTTTCAGAAATGTCAGAAGTTAGAGTACTGACTTGTTTGCTTGACTTAAGTCCAGCTCCCATGATTAGTAATGAAATATTGCAATGGAAGACATTCCTGCTCCTGAGGATGGACTGTGGGAGAAAGGGTCATTCCCTTTCAACCCTGCTTGGCATAGAGGATAATGCCAAAAGGTTTTGTTTTCTCAGGAGTGTTTCCCCATTATCTATCTTCTTGCAGGTTGGTGTGGAATGCCTGTTGCCTGGGGCACATGTGGCACTCAGGGGAGGGTGGGCCTGTCCTGCCTGGAGCTGGTGGAGAGAACGATGGGGCACATGTGGGCATTGGGAGGACGGATCCTAGAGGACTATATGGTGCCTCTGGTATGTAAGTGCAGCTGCCTTAATAAACAGAACTGAAAGAGTGTGGTGTGATGAATGGACTCGGAGGAGATTCCTGGAGACAGGAGAAGTAGCACATGAAATATGGGAATGACTTTACATTGCAGGATTATGGGGACTCCTGAAAAAACCTCAGGCAGATGAAAGCTCTTTTCCTGCAGGTGAGGCATACTGGGAAGAATAACTTTACTCTGATTACTCTGAGAGAGAGAAATATTTAGGATTTTTTTAATCCATCAGTGCATTTTTGTCAGCTGTTAGAGACATTGGAGTAACTTTAT
>JAWWLZ010000012.1:22425265-22439476 GCA_035041345.1 Poliocrania exsul
GAGAGAGAAATATTTAGGATTTTTTTAATCCATCAGTGCATTTTTGTCAGCTGTTAGAGACATTGGAGTAACTTTATTCAAAGGTATCTTGAAGGTTATCAGTGCACAGTTAGAATAAAGCAAGTCTGAGTATATCACCTCTGATGTTGCTGAGAAATATCAACCTCCTCAAGGTACTTAAGAAATTTCTGCAAAGTTTTAAGCTTTTAATTATTTTTTTCAATTACAAATCTAATTACCTGACTTCTAAAATTAGTTTGACCGAGCTTGCACAAACACATTTCAATAAAATCTTACACATTACCAAAATACATTTAGTTTCCTTTGAAAATATTTCTGATTATGCTTTCCACTCTCTAAACAGTTCCATTAAAGGACTTTCCTGATCAAGTCAGAAGAAATACACTGGGGAAAAAAAAGCAACATGACTGTGGAGTAGAAATGTGAACGTACACAACAACAGTTTGAGATGTTGAGATCAAGGTCTGTGTCTTGTGTTTGGATAAGTATTTTAAGTAAATCATTTTGTGTGTACAGCCAAACTTTGCAATGTCCTTTTGGTGGTGAAAGGCTTAAATCTGCCTTAGTAGGGAATCTCTCTTTTAGAGGGCTTTTCCTCCAAAACTCATCTCTTCTCTGGCTTTGGATGTATCGACTTGCAGGGCAGGATGTGCAACATTATCTGTGCAAGCAGTTTTCGGAGGGAAAGGTTCAGATATTTGGGGCTGCAGACAGAGAGGTACTAATCTGAATTTTTTACTTGCAGCTCCCAAGTGTTCTTATCCTTAGAGGAAATGGCCATGGGAAGTTTGGGCAAACACAGCTGTTTCTTATATAGGTTATTTCATGGGGCTGATTTTTAATTTCTGATAGTGCCATGGGCTAAGTGATAGAGGCATTCCTAAAAATAGAGTAATAATGATAATTGCAAGTGTTGGGGAGTATATTTTGGAGGAGAGGACTGCAGCAATTCCTTTAGAGAGTAAAAAAGAGGTCTTCAACTCTGTGCTAGGTTTTTGCTCCTGTGGTCTTTCAGTAAGGTGTATGTGGTTTTCAATACACCTCTGAGGACTTATGCACAGTAAGAGAGCATAATCAAATCACTTAAGTGTTGATATGGCTTTTTCTGTGGATTATCTGGATGTGGCTGCAATAACAGTGTTGTTTTCCTCTGGCAAATAAGTGCTGTGTGTTGCCATGAAATGCCTGCACACTTAAACTTTATTGCAGATTTAAATTACTTCCATTATTTTGTTGGACAGTAATTCCCTGAAGCATTATAAACCAAATCATTAATTGCTATTTCTAATGTGTATGATCCATTGGCAAACATTAAACAACATTCATGGTTCCCTTTATTGTTATTGCTCTTTCAGTCCCTGAGGCAGCAGATCAGATGGAAACTCCTGGGCAATCTTGGACTGACATTCAGTGCTCCTGACAGAGATGGGGTTGGGCTGCAGATGTTCATGGGACCATATGGTATCTGCATATTGTCTTCAAGAATTATTACAAAATAGACTGTTTGGGAGGGGAAAGATAACCTGAGCATAAATATTAATCACTGCAGATGTAGTTCAAATGACTGTAAAAGTGTCATAATGGAATTCCAGACTTTTCCTGTTTTCATTCACTGGTGTATATTTTCCATACTACTTTACATGTAAAAAAATTTGTGTTTCAAAGAACTCTTTGGTAACCTTGTAGATTGTCTGTAAACAAGCTGAGCTTTTTCTTGACAACAGCATCTGAACTAAGATACGAGTCTGGTCAGGAGACCTAAATCAGTGACAAATGAGCAAAATCCTGTTGTTTTTCCTCCAAAACACCAAGTGTAGAGCTGCAAACTGTGCTTTTCTGCCTGAACTCCAGTAGCACCAGGCATTGGCGAAAACCCCAGTGCCATCTCATGGTTAGGCCTGGGTGGAATGTCTTGGTGGATTTGACTCTTTATTGATCTTCTCTATTTTTCCTGCAAATAAATATATTTCAAATACCCCAAGAACATTTGTTTGAACAAAGGTATCTTCTGCTGGGTCTGATGGAGGGGCCGTGCAGTGCTTGCTCTGGTGTTGCTTTCTTCCCAAGGCCCCTGGATGTCAGTGTGAGCATCTCCTGAAGGATCTCTGTCATGGAGCCACATGGAGCTCATGCCTCACTTCACAGGAGCCTCTATTTTACTGGGCAATAACTCATGGACTGTGCCTGGTTTACACCTGGGACAATTTCTTTTGTCCATGAGGTGCAAGAAGGAGCCTGGCACTGACCATCCAGCTCGGCTGCAGCACATCCAGTGGAAATTGGTTGTCTATGAATTTATTCCATAGAATCATAGATACAGAACTCCAGGTGGGATTTCACGAGGGTGGAGTAGAGGAGAATCCCTTCCCATGACCTGCTTTTGATCAGTCCAGGACACATTTGACTTAGCTTGTAGTGAACTTCTGGCCATTTCAGTGCTGATTTTAAACACAGGCCTTTGCCTTAAGAACAGGTCAAAAGACTGGGGGAAGGCTTTAAATCCTACAGTGCAGTTGGTCAAATTCTCTAAAGACTCATCTTGATTTTACTTTTAATTTGTGCATCAATTGATGGCTCTGTGCTTGTAGAGAATTATCTGCATATTCTACCAATCAAATGAACATCAGGTGTTACTTTGAAATGATGTTCCTGTTGGCAGAGCTGTGCTAGTTCTGGCTTTAGTTCTAGCCAGGCCTCAGTTAGGCCTCAATTCAGCAGGCCCAGAGGATGTGACATAGATTAAAAGGGACAAGCATCACCTGACTTAAGCAACCAAAGAGGTGTTTCATATCATCTGACATAATCAAGAAGTATCACAAAGTTAAAAAGAGAGGAAAGTGAAGCTTGTGCCTCTTTTGGTCTTTGACTGAACCCCGTGAGGCTGCCCTGCCCTGCCCTGCCGAGATCAGACCTTGTCGCCATCCCCGCTGGGTTATCCAGAGAGGGGAACATTTTCTTGTTAATTTTTCTCCTCTCTTGATGGGAATTTTCTCTGGAAGAGTTTTTGGGAGGTTTTGTGGGGTTTGGGTGGTTAGAATCAGCGTTATTTAGTAGGATGACTCGGCAGCTATTGTTGTTAGTTTGGTTTTTTTCCCCTCACATTTGTAGATATATGTATTATATCATAATCTGTTATTAATCGTCTTTCTTTTGTATCATATAAGAAGCTTGCTACTTCAGGTTTTGTTGGATTTTTTTTTTCCTCCCTCCTTGTCCCTTGGTTGGCAGTGGGCACCTTTTCTCTCTCTGTTGGGCAGTTGGCATTTTGCCAGCTCAACCCCACACATTAATTGATGGCGCTGTGATTGTAGAGAATTGTCTCCATATTTTGCAATGCCAGTCAAATAAACATCAGGTGTCACGTTGCAATGATGCTCCTGATGGCAGAGCACTTGATTGCTGTCTTATCCTGAGGCTGATAAAAGCAATTAAAAGGCCTTGTGCCCTCTCAGTTATATTTTGGTAGAAGCTGCCCTTAAGCACATTTAACTTTTTCTTTTGAATTTTTTTTTGTAAGGGTGAGACTATGGAAAGCCATTGGGTACTCTGGGCACTCTTGCTGTGAGGGGATTAGGAGAGATTGTAATGCTGTGTCTATGAAGGATCTCCCGTACATTTCTAACCCATAAAAGTGACTGTCATTTAAGTTGTACAGGAAATTCTTCAGAACTACATGGCAGTGACCTCAGATTAAACTGCAGGAGTTATGAACAGGAGCAGGGCTGAGCCAGGAGAGGGGCTGGGAGTGCCTGTCCCACAGCAGTGGAGGTGTGGGAACCCATGCCCTGGGCTGCACATTTGGCAAGGACTGCTTTAAATCACTGCTTTTCTGAAAGGGAAGCGAAGTGTAGCTAAGAATCTGGAGCTTTATAATTAGGGATGTTAAGAAAATCTGAAGGTATTTTATATTACTTCGAAAGCTTTAACACGGAATAACCAAAGCAGCAGAACAGAATTCTTCTCTGGGAGGAGCCCAAGGGTATCCCAAGTTCCCTGTTGCAGTGCCATTAATTTTATATAGCAAATATAACTGTGGTGGCAGAGATGCAGTGGGGTGGAGAGCCCAGCCTGTGGAACACCCCCAGTGCAATTCAGGCTTCCCCTGAATTTTTGATGCACCAGATTGCCCTGATTGTTTCAGTCACTGCCATTTTGCCAGTTTGGTTACCAGAGTTCAGCCTGTCCACAGGAGTCCCAGTTACAATGCAGGGATGATGGACCAAGTGCTTTAAGCCTTTGAAACTGTATTTTAGGTTTACCAAAGCCCAAGTGTATTTAACACAACCCTTCCTAGGAATATGTAGTTCAGTTTGTAGGGCTTCACTAGAGCTGTGAATGTAGATCCAGAGCTCTCAGTGCAATATGAGCCTCCACTGCAGTTCTGCTGCTTTGCAATTTGCCTTCTTTCATCTTGACCTCATCCTTTCTTTGTAAATGCTAATAAGGCAATAATTAATGTAATCCTGCCCGGGACCAAGTACTGATCTCTGTTTTTACTGTTGATTAACAGAGAAAGGTAAAGTGTGTGTATGAATATGTTGAATATTTTATTCTTCCATTTCTGCATTGTCTTACATTAAAATTTTTGATATGTGGAGAGCTGTGACAGTTCAGGTGTTAGATTGGCTGCTCTAGTGGGGTTATCCTGAGACACCATCAGAACACTGAATACATGCAGCCTTCATCACAGAGGGACCCTGGATTCCTATCTGGGAACCCAAATATTTGTGAGGGAGAAAAGCAATTTCTTGGAGTCTTTGAATTTGCCTTTTGGAATAATTAAACATAAAAACCTGTGCAAATCCCCTCTCTTACCCTAAAATATATGCTTACTTTCAGCAGTAGGAATGAATTTGGAAGATATATAGAATTTTCAGATAACACAAGATTTTAAAATATGACTTAAAAGTGTGATGTAGAATATTGAAATGATAAATATTTGAAGGATATATAGAGTCAAAACTCCTCCTGTATTACTCCTTCTCTATAACTCTGCTTCTCAAACAGCAACAGGTACCCTCTGTGATAAGTAAAACTATTAGAGGGTAAAGTTTGAGAAGGATTCCACTGGTTCAAGTCAGATATTCTGTGAATAAAAACTTCCCCTGAAGACTTTTCACTTCTGTGGGGATTTTCTGGCAGTCTCTGAGCTGCTTAGTGGAGAGGAATTTATTGGAAACTTCCAGATGGAGTAATAATTTCAAGGTCTCACCCTGCTCTAAGTGCAGGTTTCTGGGGTGGAAACCTGGCAATCTTTGCCCTCATGGCAGTGCCAGGGAGTACTGGTTATATCAGGTCGTCTGATATAACCCTGATGGTTGAGCAGAGTGGGACAAATACAGAGCTCTGATCCAAAACTGAGTTGTCTGTTGGAATTGCCCATTTTCAACTGGTGTTCCCATAAGAATATGCTGAAATAAATTAAAATGGAACTTCTGGAATAAATTAAATTTATGCATAAACAATATTTGGAGTTGGATGAGGGGAAAGAACAGGGCTTAAAAGTTCAATAATCTTTTTCCTTCAGTCCTGCAGGCTTGCTCCACTGTTAAAGATTCCTTGGAGGCCACTGAAAAGTGGTGTCATGTACGAGAAAAATGGTCTGTGGAGGATGAGAGAACCATGGAGAGGAAAGCAGAGATCCACAGTGGAATCTACTTTTTTAAACCCTGTACGTCTCCTGCAGTGGGATGGGATGTGTTCCTCAACGTGTGTCACTGTGATGGTGAGTGCAGATTCTGCAGAAGCACCTTCAGGTTGTTTTTGGAAGGGAGAGAGGGAGAGCCAGCTGGGAGTGTAGCAAAGTTGGGTAATGGACTCTGAGGTTTCTCCTGCCAGTTCCAAGCACTTGCTGTATATTCCCACTGTTTAGCAGCTCTTCTCCAACACTCGGAAATTTCCCTCTCAGGTATTTTCATTTCAGTGAAAATACCTTCAGGAACTTGGTGTTTTGAGTCTAGTCAGCTTTTTTGGTGCAAATCAGGATGCAATTTCATAACTTAGGTAATTGCATATTTCTTAGTAACTAACTCAAAACTAAATAAAATTTACACGTAGAAGCAATTACAATGGGACAGCAAAGGCAGGGATCTCAGAGCAAACCAAGCAGTGAATTCTAGTTCAGTAGAGGATTTCCCAAAGAGGTTCAGAAATCCTTTGTATCACACTGTACTCCTCTCTAATGATATTGGACTAGATTTGAAATAAAAATGGAGTTTACATTCAACTCCTTACAACTTTGGGGAAAGGAAAGAAAGACAGTATTGAGATTATGTAATATTTTGTTATCACTTTGACTTTGACATTTCCTAGAGCTGAGTGAGCTGAAGCACAAGAAATGTAGATGAATCCTTCACATTTGCAAACGAAACTCAATGCAGAGTAACTCAATGTAGGAGCTCAGGCCATCTCCCTGTCTGCTTTAAAGTACCTTTAAGGACAACCTGGTGGTCATCTCTCATTATAAAGGCATTTGATAGGAATGAAAATGGCAGTTCAGTTGGGCAGGCCCACTGTAACTGCTGGATTCATTTAAACTGCCAAGGTGTCCAGCCCTCCCTGCAGAGGCAGATTGAACAGCCACTCAAACACTTGAAGAAAAAAGCAGGTTTGGGGGAAAAGCT
The DNA here is from genome assembly GCA_035041345.1 of Poliocrania exsul. Taxonomy (NCBI): domain Eukaryota; kingdom Metazoa; phylum Chordata; class Aves; order Passeriformes; family Thamnophilidae; genus Poliocrania; species Poliocrania exsul. The sequence continues at coordinate 22,431,910 of JAWWLZ010000012.1, forward strand.
GAGTGTGTTGAAATAGTAGGATCAAGGACCTGTTGTGAGAAGAATGATGGGGTAGCAGATACCACCCAGCATCTCCCACGTGGATGCAACTGCACTGAGAAAGGCTGGCTGTGAACCAGTGTTATTACTGGAGAGCTGAGAGACATAACAAGAAAAATGTCATCTTATTTTAGTCTGTAGCTGGTCATAATAATTGACCTAATAATGTCATCCTACAGTTATTTATATGCAGCAGTACTGGGATCGATTTCATTTATTTATGTGCTGTAGAGTCAAAGACAAGAGAGAAACCATATGTATCTTGATGGATACCTTATGACTCTGGTTCTCATCCTCCAAATTCTTGCCATTCTTCTCATCTTTTATAGGAGCAAGAAATAAGAACAGATGTATTTCTTCTCATAGTTTTAAATTTTGAGGTTTCAGGCTACTGATGTTCCATCTGCTTGTTACCATGAACTGTGAGAACTGTGCATTTTCTTGACACTGTTTTGTGTATTCTAAAAAGAGAGAGCAGTTTAGAAAAATTAATAATTGAAAAATATATAGCACAGAGAAAATGTGTCTCCCTTCCAAATCCCAAGGCTGGGTCTTTGGATAATGCTTTGGGGGGATGGCTGACTGCTGTGCTTGCTGTTAATAAAAGACATCACTCTCAAGTAGGCATGTGGGAAACAGGATACAAAGGCTGACTGTGGACCTGACTTCAGGAAGATGTGCTTAATATGAGGATTTCCAGGGCCCATTCCAAGTTTTTATGGTGTCATATATTCTGAATGAGCATCCTAAATACCTGGTGCTCTTTTCTACCTGTTACTTTGTAAGAAGTAGGTGGCAAAAGTGTGTGTAAGTCAGAGGAAATACAGTTAAAATGAGGTATTAGGTGTGGTAACTGACTGTGTGAGAATTTTGGGCTTTCTCCTCGCAGCTGCTTTCAGGATTTTGTTTATTGTCTTACCTTTGTCATGTATCTGGTGGGGAAGAACTGCTGAAATGACAGACAGAGTAGCAGGAGGGTCACAAACATTTCCTCTCATACCAGAAAGACACTGCTCAGGCAGTGTAATGCCTTCTGGGGCAAGCTCTGATGCCCAGGGTGAGGAATACATCACTGTCCTCAAACAGGCTGGGCAAAGAGCCTGAGCTCAGTTTCATCAAACTCTGTCCATCCACTTGGGGTCAGATCCTGTTCAGACAAAGCAGAACTTGAGCAGGTGATTATTTACTGTTTTATCAAATAATTGATATATGAGGTCATAGGGAAAAGCTGCTGCTTCAGCTGAGTTGGGCTTGTGAATTCAGACTTTCCTGCTTCCATCTGAGCACAGAGTTGTTGTCCTTGACCCACTGTCTGTGAGAGTGTGTCTGAACAGAAAAACACATCTGCAGGAATTCTGGCACTGTTGTTTGGAGGTTGGGCAAGCACAGAGGTGGTTCTCTATCTTGGTAAAGTGCAGTTATCAGCCCTGCTGGATGCTCCCATCCTGCACACATTTTCAGTGATCAGAGATGTAGAACTGAGCAGTGACAGTTTGCAGTCTTCCAAAAATATCTCCAGCTTAGTCATTTTATTATAAATGCTAATAATTGTAATTATCATCTGCACTTGGAAAATGTCTCTCATTCATCACATGGAAGTGTCAGGAATTTATATAGGTGGGGATCTACTTAACCCCTTATGAGTGGTTAAAATATACCTAAAAATAAAACTACTTTGACTACTTGGTACCATAGCTCTACCAGCAAGTAGACAAGTTGGATTGATGACATTTTTAAAATGTATCTTTATAGGTCAGTGAAGTAAAAGGACAGTTTTTAGGATTTTTTTTGAGAAAAAGTAGCTTGGCACTGAATACCTGTGCACATTAGGTATGATAAGAGGTTTGCTTTAACCATTTTAATATATACAAAGTATATATTGATAAAGAAAACATCTCTAATAATATTATATATATATGTATATAATTTATATAATAATATGTAGTACATATAACACAATTTGGTTTAAAATATAAAAACTAAGGTGAAGTATTTTTCCAAACCCAAAATAATCTGTAGCCAGAGTGAAGACAATGGAGCTTTCTGGGTGGCTACAGCTCTGTAGAACAGATGGAGGGTCCTTTGCCAGGCCCTTGGGTTGGTTGTCAGCTCTGGCTTGCTGGGAGAAGAGCAGTTGCAGGGTGTGCCCAATGTAGTGCTGTCACTGCAGTCAGGAGCTGACCCACAGCCCAGGGAAACCACTGGCAGTGATGGCCAAGGCCCTCTGGGACATGAACTACCCCAGGAGTGCATTTCAGCATCCCCCCTTCCCTTGGCTGTTTGCCCAGTGACGGGAAAGGGAGTCCTGTCTGACTCAGGGCTGCTGAGCACCAGGGGATTGCTCTCTGTTCCAGCTCAAGAACATTTGTAGGCCTGTTGAAATCACTCAGTATTGGCAGCCTGATATACATTTTACGTCCTTCCAAAACACTAATCCTGAGTGAGGAAGGGCTGGAGGAATATAATGTTTGGGAAAGCATTGCCAGCACCACTGATATTTATTGGCTCTGCCTTTAAGATATCTTAGCTAACTTTTTCCAATACTATACTAGTGTAAAAAACACAGGTAACCATTGCTTTGCTGAGGCAGAGCCACAGACAATAATCAATACCAGAACCACAGGCAATGGGACTGTGGGAGGTGCCCCAGTCAGGTCCAGCCTGTTCCAGTAAAAACCAGTCCCTCCTGTTGCTGCCAGGCAAGTCCCTGCAGAAGAGTCACAGCAACACAGTTGTGCCCACCAGAACTGTGACTGGGACAAACCGGGGGGGGTTTGCAGCTTTTCCTCCTTTTATTCTAATGCTTTAAGGGACCTGAAATGGCCCATCAGCAGTGCTGCTGTGGACAAGGGGAATTGGGATTGCTCTGGTGGAGGAGTTTGCTGCAGGAAGACTTTTGTTAAGGGGATACCTGGGAAGTGTTTGTCCAACTTATAGGAAGGGGGGGACTGTTGCATCCCAACATTGTAAGAACACAGAGCTATTTCATGGATTAAAAGGCACGTCCCAAAAAACATACACAAATAGCTACCTGACAATTTGTTTGCAGCCCACTTAATATGGATAAATTGGAGGAGACAGTTGTTTTGGTAAGAGCATTGTGGATTTGAACATTTGTCTGAGAGTTGTTCCTAATCTGTAGCATTTGCTGCAAATTAGTTTGGATGTTTTGGGTGTTTTAAGACAATGCTTCTTTGTAACATCTGTTAGCATACACCCATGGATTAATACACTTTGCAGAGCTGTAGGGACATAGAAGATCTCTAGAATACATTTTCATTTGCCAAACTCCGGATTATGGAAATTGTTGCCAAAGTGGTGAGTTGTGTGAGTTCATTAGGAGTTGATTTTTCAGTGGAAGTCAAAGGAGATTCAGGCTTGTAGCAATCTGAAGCTCATTTTTTGTAAATTCCCCATCAGTAGGTAAAAGTTTCAGAAGCTCATACACTTGGCTCATTTCTAAAATCTTTTCATGTTAAATGAGATCTGTAAAATTCCCAGTTGAGTAAAGTATTTAAGTACATACTGAAGTCAATCCTGTTAAATCCAGCAATTAAACCAATGCCAGTGAGTTTTGAGCACATATCTAAAGCTAAAATATGTGCTTGGTGTTTTGTAACATGTGTCTCATTCTTTTAAAGTTTCAGTGTGAGTCAAGAACAGAGCTGTGGTTTAGATTATTTTATTTGGTTAGGTTTGGTCTTTTCCATATGCTGTTCTAGAGCCTCAGGAAAACTGTCCACTCTCCCAGAAGAGGTTTTGTTAAGCTCTGATGGTGCATGAAAGTGCTCCATAAGTGAGAAGACCACATCCATGCCTTGTGTGGCATCAATGCTGGAACTGGGAGTCCACAAAACTGGATCTAAGAAGAAATGGCAGGGCTTTAATGATGCTCATGATCATCCCATGAACAGGCTTGTTGCAGTTACTGAAATGCTAAATGGTGGGCAGTAACAGAGGTACCACAGTAATTGTAACGCATGGCAGGAGGTTCATCTAACTCACATTTAATGACATAAAATCAGCCAGAAATGCAACTCCTGCCCATGCCAGCGGTACTCTGGAGTCTTCCCCTAAACGTGGCAAGCTTGGATCAAAGGACCCTCAGCTTGCAGATGGTGGTGCTGCCTTTCAAGTCCCTGTTTTAGTTTGCGGTAAAATAAGAACACAACTGGAAGCCATTGAGATGCTGCCTTCTCCTGAATTATTTGCTAGGCTTGATTTTAAAACTGAGTGTTTCCCTCTGTCAGTGATCCCTCGGGTAAGAGCTGCTTCCAGCCTTCTTGCCCTGCATGTTCTGGGTGCTGTCTCATGTCCCTGTCCCATTTCTGTTCTGTGGCAGCACAGATGCTCCTTCACCCACCCTGTGTGCTTGCAGAGGTTTTGCCTGATAGAGCTGGCATGAAAACTTCCGATTTTGAATATTTCAGTGTGTTACAAAGTACAATGAATGATAGAAATCTTGCCTAAAGAGGGGGGAGTGAAGGATGAACCTATAAAGCCAGGCTCTTCATCTTCTACTCTGCGCTTTTATTACAGCTGTAATGTGGGCAATTTCAGTTAAAGGCTCTTGTCAGACAACAGTTACTGTAGGTTACAGCTGCACAAGGAACAGTTTTGGTCAAAGGCAAATCAGGAATTGCTCTAAAAAAGTGATCATCTGCTCAAAGCTCCCCTCCACTTAAAATGACAAGATTTTGGTCTAGTGAGCAATAAAGAGAAATAATTCACAAGTGGTGCAACTATTAATTGATGTTGTTGAAAAGAACAAAAACCTTTTCTGGAGGACTTGTGGAAATTCATTTCATTGGCCACGTTTCCAAATCAGGCATCTTTAAAGAGGTAAATTCTCCCATTACCCTCCAAACTTCCACCTTGGCTGAACTGAAATTTTGTATTAGGTGTAGTTGCTCTACTAACAGTTCACGGGGATGGTTCACTTGCATGGAGCATGCTGGGGTATGACAGAGCTTTCTGTGCAGGGTGAGCTCATCAAATAAGTGTTACTGCACACAATGGGAGCCATGTGAAGTGTCTGTCAGGTGTGTGCTGCTGCCTCCAGAGTGAAGGGAAGGGAATTTGCAGTTTGAATATTGAAATTTCTCCACAGAGCTCCAGAACTATTTAGATGAGTCCTCTCGTGGAAGGTCTGTGCCCCTTTGCCTGGTAGGAGGAGTTCAGTATTGCCCTATTTCTCCTGACTGACCATTCTGCCCAGCAAAGCATTGTCTGCCCAAAGCCTATCCCATATAATACAGTGACCACATTTCTGTGACAGAGGAGAGATTTCCACATCCCACTGTGGAAGGAAGTCTTCCTTCAGTCCACCCCTACATTTGCCCTAACAAGGGGCCCATCACTCTTTTCCAGCCTTTCTGTTTTCAGATCTTCACCCCTTGTTTTCTGAACACAAGCTTTGCTCGTGTACCTCCAGGATCCTCCTGCACCAGCTGCAAATCCCTGAGCCCCAGGTCCCATCTCATCTCCTGCTGGATTGCAGAGGCTTCTGCTGGTGGGATTTTACTGCTGTTCTTACCTTAAGCACTTAGATTGCTTTAATAGGACAACTTGAGCACTCAAAGAATTATGGCTTATTGTATTTGTTGCAATTAGCTGCTTTCTTTATTTTCCCTGTTTTCTAAGGGAGAATAAAGAAAACATGGAATGATTCAAGGGCATGGAAGATTTACCCCTGCTTTCTGTAGCACTCTGAAAATATTTATTTGGATATCATAGGCCAGGGATTGCAGAGGAGACAAAAAGTTGGGCATCTCCTGAAGCCTGCACTAAAATGCAAAAGGAGCTGAAGTCCCTAAGAGGCTCTGGAGTTCTGAGCAGTGTGAAACTGTGTTAAATAGTTGTCTTTGATATACCCAGAGTGATATGAAGGATTGGCTGTAGCTCTGAGTAGACAGCAATGAAACTTGGTGAGAGATTTAAGTACTGTTGATAATTTATTGTCTGTGTTAAGGCACTCCTTAAAAATGGACATACATAGATTTTGTCCTGGTAGTCACAGGGTGGCCACAATCTTTAGGAAATGATTTCTGCAAGTTCCTTTTGCAATGCCAGGGCTCAAATTATCTGTTGTAATCAAATTGCCTGAACCATTGCAAATGCTTTAAAATAACTTAAAAATGTATAAATATAATTTTCTGCCATTTGGGCTTAAATAAGAGCTCCCTTACATGACAAGTTTCATTCCGGAGTGAATTTTTACTGCTGAGTTATAAACCCCTGGAGTAGCAGTTTCTAATAAAAATGCTGCCAGAGCCATAATGATAACACCACGAGTAGTGCTGCTGTAATAAAGAGAAAAAGGGAATCATCAGACTTGCTGCTTAAATTATTTTTTTTGCTATAGTAGGCCTTTGAGAGATGATCCAATGCTGATGATATTCATGGAGTACTGCTAAGAGTTATAAAATTGTTGACAAATATATGGTTCTTTTACAGAATACAAAAAAACCCCTTTCATTTGGCAATTCAAGAGTTGCCAGGGACAAAGGAGTCAGTGAATATTAAGTCTTGAAATTATTTATTATGAACACCACATCTCACACAAAAATAAAAGTGTGAGCAATATTAGAAAGCATCTGAGTGGAAAGACTGATTATTTTGTTATTCAGTCCTGCGTTGCAGGACATTTTTCATGTTAGTTATCTGTAGCACTACACACTGTTGGGAGAAACTGTTTTTTCTGTGTTGAAAAGTTGTTTATAGGCCACGATCCTAAGCTGATGAAACTGAGTTGAGGTGGTTTTCAATGGGCTTAGGCAGATATGTTGGAGCTGTTGTGATCCCATTCAGGGTTTCTGGCCTTAGTACTGCCCAGCACCTTCCCAGACGTGGAAGGCATTATGGGAGAGGTAGATGCTGGTTCCAGAGAGTGCAGTGCTGTGGTGGTGGTGGACCTTGGCCACACTGCCCTCCCACCACGTGTGAGCTCCAGGAAAACTGCCCTCCTTGGTCTGCTTGGCTTGTGCTCTGTCCCTTTGGGTCTGCTGGCCGTGGGTTAAGGTAAGAAGAGGGTTTTGGTCTGGCAATGCTGAGGGTGCTTGCAAGCAAAGTCTCCAGGAAGAGCAGCTCTGGCCCCTGCACAGCCTGTGGTTCACCTCTGTGTGGCCAGGAAAGGGGAGAGGCTGGTGGGGATCCACCCTCCCCAAACTGCCTGCCCACTGTCCCCAAGCATTTCAGCCCTTCCCTTCCAAGGGGTTGCAGGGAGGTGGCACGGGCTGCCCAGTGTCTGCAGAGCTGGGGGTGCCTCCCTCTCCTCTGCAGAGCCAGGGGTCTGCCTTTCCACACGGGCAGCCAGGGCTGAAGTGAGGGAGGTGGGAGAAGTGTTGTGGTCACAGATGTTCAAAGACAGGCAGTTGGTGGGGGGTGGGTGAGAGAAAGTCCCAGGGGTGTCTCAAGTGACACACAGGAGCATTAGAAGGCACTGCAGCAGCAGCAGTTGCACCTTGGGAAAGCTGCTGGCTGGGAAGCTCTTTTAGTACCCTTGAAAGTTATCTACAGCACTCAGATT
>JAWWLZ010000012.1:22439576-22454712 GCA_035041345.1 Poliocrania exsul
AAGTCACAATTAACCACCAGCATAAGTGGATTTATCCCAGGAAGGAGGAAGAATAACAATTCAATGGCATAATACAGACATGTCCAGACAATTAATCATGATCAGTTAGGGAGGGAAAAATAACTGTAAGCTATGGAGAATGTTGGGTTTGGGATTCATTTTTACTTTGCTAAAAGCAATGCTGGGACAATAAATCTTATTGTATATCCAGTAGGAAATTACTATTATGATTTACTGTAATTTCAAACATAAGCAAACAAGTGACACAGTGATATGTACCATCATCTGAGCAGAAATTCATAGTGATTAATCAGCTACTTGCTATAAAAGGACATTTGCTTGTTGGATTGCTTTTAATCAATACTAACAGAATTAAAAAGAAACATTTTTTTGAAATGGAGAGACAATCAGATGTGCCATTAAACTGGTTCTCCCTCATGCCTGAGATTCCATGGCTGCAGTAACATCTGATGTGCCTAAGGGTCCATCCCAATTTTCTTTCCCATCAGTGGAAGGCTTTGCTTCACTATACTGAATCAGACTGGAACTGGAGCAGGCTTTGACTTATTTTCCCTTTGAAAGCTCAGGACATGGGCACACTGGGCCCTGTTGTAGATGGCACTGCACACTCTGCATTCCTTTTGTCCTTCACTTTTGGGGCTTTGTAATTCAAGAGCAATGCCAGAAAAGTTCTCCCACACATAAAATATATTTCCTTTTCATTAAATAATGCCCAGATTTAAATTAGACAAGGGTAAAATACCTTAAAATATTTTCAACTGTTGACTTTGAATATTTTCAGAGTTGCTAAAAACACTGTGGGAAAGTTGGTAGATTTATTTGTTCTGATAGCTCTTGCCCTCCTGACAACCCAAACTTACACATTGATACACAAGTAGTTTAATGTCAGTTAAAAAAGGATAAACTCTTCCATTCTTTTCTGTCCTCACAAAAAAACTCAGTGATAAAACTGAACCAAAGTGAGTCATGAAGAGGTACACACCTCCGATACTGGGGTGTTTTTCTGCAGTCATAACTTACTTAACAATTCACAAAATGTTTCTTACTGGGTTTATTATTAAAAAAACCCAAACCCACAACCAACTCATTAGAATCTGCAAGAACTGGACAGTACCAGGGCTCTGGAGACCCTGGCTGTGATCCTGCTCTGCAGCTGCTCTCCTGCCTGGCTCAGGTGAGCTCCTTTGACTCCCTCCCTCTGCCCCTCTGCCTTGTGGAAAATGGGCATTCACTTTGAAAAGTGCTGTGCAGAAATGTGCCCTGAGCAGAGAGAGATCACTTATTAGTGCTTGGTACAACAGAACTACGTGTCCCCCAATACCACACTGAAAACTGGACTTCCTTGCAGGCTGTTGTAGGAGGTTTCCTACGGTTGCAGGAAAGGGAGATCGTCCCCTGCTTCCCGAAGCTCCCAGACACACCACACCAATCAAATGAAGCAGGGACATGACCAGGAGTGAGGGTGAAACAGGAGCGATTTACTGGGGCAGAGCACTCACTTATATAGGGTGGAGAGGAGAAGCTTCCAGAAAAAGGGGTGGTTCCCCAATCTCCATTGGATAAAAAGAACCAATCAGAACATGGGGTTAACGACCAATAGGAAGGCGTAGTTAACAACCAATAAGAAACCAAATACAACAGCCAATAAGAGACCCCGATGGACAAAACGGCAGGAAAATGCCTTAGGGGGTTATGGGAGGAAAATGACTGAGGGAAAACTGCAATGGGGTGCCATAATAGTTTTATTTAAACTGCATCATAACTAGAAAACATCCTTAAACAGCTGTATTATTATTCCTTTTGTCATTCCTCGGCGCAATGTCCTTTAGCCCTGTGTTATCATCACAGACCCACCTCAAAACAGCCATATCATTGTTCTGTTTGTCCTCTATCCCTGTGTCCTCATTGTAGAGCCACCTCTTGAAATAACTTTTCCACTGATTATATCCCTGATACTCTCCCACACTTCCTTGCCTACATGATTCACTCTGCTTTATGTCACATTCCCAAAACTACGTGTTTTACCCACAAAACAAATCACATGGGTTTCCCAGAGAATTCTTACAAAAGGGTATCTTAAAGCAGTACAGCATTACCTGTTCAGGTCCTTTATGCAAAGTCCCTATGTGTGCCCATAGGTATTTAATCCAACTGAAAAGCTGTCAATGTTACCTGTGCTTGTAAGAGTTTCTGCACTGGATCTTTGTTTCACAAGCCACATTTTACTAAAATAGAAAAATTCTTGAGAAAAGTTCTCCTGGGACGACATTCATGTACATCAAACTCTATGGGAGTTTCTTCCATTTATTGCCATTAGAAACTTCCTTTGCTCTGGATTTTATAGTTTATGTGTGCATTTATGTGTTTCACATATGCAATACCACATCCTCATTGCACTTATCCTTACATTACTCCAACTTGTATGAGGAAGGATCCAAGTAACTCCAGAGCCTAAAGCATAAAATAATTTCTTAATCTACAGTAACATATAGCTTAACTTAACAGCCTGTTGGCAGCAGCACATCTCCTGAATTTGTATTTCAGTTCACATGTCACTTTCCAGGCTCCAATATTTCAGCACAATTACAAATTAATGAGATAGGTAGTCTCCATTGCAGAGCTAGCAGCAATCTGTAAAAGGGTATTAAGAAAAAGAGTAATTTATTGGCTTGTGAAGGTTCCAAGTGTGCAGTCACATTAGCATGACAGCAGGAGGTCAAGAGACTCATTAGGCAGCAGTTATAAGATATGCAGCTCTGTATTTGATAGTGACAGGATGTGCATGCAACACACACCTCAGGAAATGCAGTTATGGGCTCTCACTTTGTCATTACCTTTGCCTGAGGGTTGTGCATACCCATGCTGGGGGTGAGGGTGTCATTGCTGTGTGCCTACAATAGGAAATCTGGTCCAAAAATCCAGCTTTGTTTCATACACTGCTTTATTGCCTAAAAATCCTGTTCAGTAACAGCAGAGGAGCAGAGAGCAGAACACCTGCTCTCCCCCTCCCCTGGGTAAGTGATGGATCTTGTTAATACCTGAGCTCATGTTTCCAGCTTGAACAACAAACAATGCATGGCCTGGGTTTGAAATCTGGGAGTGGGGACAAGGGGAAAGGAAGGTAGATGATGGATGGAAACAGGAAGAAATAATGTATGTGTGGGGCTTGAAGTGAGATACAGCAGTGAGGCAGTGTTACCAAAAGCTTGGCCTCAAATTGGGGAGAGCCTTCACCTGGGCTAAAACTCTAACTACATGATAAGGTGCAAAACTGGATAAACTACCAAAAAATATTAAGGTTTTAGATCTGGGTAAAATCAAGTGGCAGGCTCCCCGATTGCAGTGGTACTCTGATGTTTTTAGCTCATTTTGAAAGAGCCTCCTTTCTAGGGAATGGACTCTGGACACAGTGTGAAGCATCTGACTGCTATTCATTCACACAGGAGAAAAAAAGGCTGAAATAACCTTGGAGGAAACACAGATCTTGTACAGAACAACAATGCCAGCAGGGTGACCAAGGACCTTGTTTAAATTAGCATTAGGTTGGGCTGGCATTCCTTATCTCCCACCCCTCCTTCTCTGGTCAGACACCCTGCATCCTTTGTCTACTGAACAAGGGATTAAAGCAAAGACATACACGTGTTTTTGTCTAAATCAAATATGTAGAATGGAGTAATTGCTTCTGAATGTGTTTCATGACTGATATCAGCAAACACCTTAATTATTAATTGAATTTCTTTAAAGTAACAGTATCAAAGCCTATTACATCGACTCTTATCACAACTGCAGCACTCCAAGACTTCAATGTTATTCCTAATTAAACATATTGGTACCTATTTGAAAGGGAAATAACATAAGCTTGGCTATTTTCATAGATGTAAGATGTTACTTAAGTTTTACAAGAAGCCATCTCTCCCCTAAGCACTGAGTTATTTCTCATTAAGAGCAGATTTGGGTTTTTTAATCAGAAACATCAGGTATTGTCTTTCCTTAGAAGTATTCTGGCCTAATTTGATCTCACCTAAAAATGGCAGTGCCAGACTAGCATAAAAATCACAGTGAGAGCAGACTCGTGATCAGATCTGGAGTCAAATAAGCAGATCTTCAAAGGTTTCATTCAGCTGATACCTGCATTATTCAGGCTTTTTATCCATCTCAACTTCTGATGCTCCTTCCCCTCGGTCACGGGTTTTGCACATAACACCTCGTTATGCTGTGGAGTTAATTGCCACAGGATGTTTGGAGGCCAGGAGCATATGTGGGTCAACATAGAGATTATTAAATAGATTAACAAAGAACAGATTCTTTGGGGAATGCTGCAAGAGTTCAATGCCATCTCTGAGTCAAGGTCCTTTAACTGAAGGTCAGTGGAAAGACTTATGTTTCCTTGTAGCCTGACTCCCCTACACAGACAAATCACAGCTCCTTCCTCCTGTACAAAGACACTGCTTGACAAAGCCCCGTGGTGTGACCCCCCAGAGCTGTGCCATGGGCCTTGTTCTGGGAGGAATCTTACTGCTCCTTCCTTTCATCAGTGTACAGGGCTGAAGGGGCAGATGTTCAACAACTGCCCTGTATAGGATGATATGTCAATGACAGAGTAGGAAAACTAACTAGAGGAAGTTGTATTTGAAAAAAAAAAAGAGAGAAGAAAAAAAGAGTGAACTTCATAGTAACAGTAAAAACAAGCTCAGCTCTTTACTGAAATCCTGCAGAAAACCAGCTAAATAAGATGGAATATGGGTCAATCTAAAACAGCCATTCACATGTCAGTGGAAGGCAACATCCAAGCCCAGGGCAAGTATTTCCTCTAATCAAAACCCTTGCCATTTGAATGCAGACTTTCCATGATAATAGGTGCTTCACCAGAGTGGAAATTTTTAAAATATCTTACACTGCTATCTCCAAACCCCTCTGTTTTGGGAGGAGAGTGAGTCTGGTGTCCATTTGGCTGAAGGGTAAAGGCAGCAGAGAGTGCACTCTGTGCATCCTGCTCACATCTCACAACACAGAGGACACTGTCCTGGGGACAGGATGTTTTGACAACCAAGAGAAATGCCACATATATCTGCCTTCTCCACCGTAGTGACCACTGGGGCTGAAGTAGCTGCTGCATCTGTTCCTGAAAGTCTCATTCACATTGGCAGCACTGCACAATCAGTGGTGTTTAAAAAGCCAAAAAGAGGAAATACCTCTTTTATCAAGGCAGATGCTGGCCAAAAGCTTGGGACCTTCAAGGAGAACAGCTGGTTAGCATCCTGAGTTAGCAAATGGCTTCTGTTTAAGGAATTTTTAATGAACTGGTCAGGCTCTAAAAGCACATATGGTAAATCCTCCTCTCTTCTTGATCCATTATAAAAGATAAATTCATTCACATTTATAAACATAGCCTCAAATGGAACAAACTTTCATAAATTCAGTCTCTAAGGATAAGAAGTGTTTCAAGCTCATTTTGCAAAGTGAACTGAGAGTAGCCCTTTACCCTCACCCCCAATTGCTTCTCTTTTAGGTCAATACTCCTGGAGTTGAGTGTTTGAAGAGCTATTTTACTGGTGTTATTTGCATGAGTCCAGGGAATCCTCAGATCAGCAATTACTCTTTAAGTCTAGAACTGTGTCTAATTATTCCAAAGTAATTTTATGTATCCTACATACTTGGATATTTACCAAACAAAAAGGAAACACAGACTTACCATCATTTCACAAATACCCAGGTGAGCACTTGTGACTGTCAACAGAAAACACTTCCACTGTTTGCAGTTATACATTTCCTTGTCCTGGTTCTTCATGAGCAATATGCATCATGTTTTTTAATGACTGCAGTGCTAACAGGTAACACATTCCTGTTTTTAAAAACCAGCCTGGGTGACCTTTGTATGCCCACAGCTTTCCATCTAGACAACTCAATAGTTGCTGCAGGGTGAGAATCTGCCCACAGCCTGAAATCAGACAACACTATAAATGGACTTTCCCTGGCCTTTGAACAACAGCCATGATGAAAACTTGGCGGGGAAAAAAATCCCAGTGATGTAAACACTGCCGTGTGGTGGGGTTCATATGTTTGTTTCCCTTTGCCTCCAGCTTTGCATCATAAAAACCACGTTTCCATTTCAGGTCTCCTGTGCAACTGAACCAGGAAGGGCTCTTTGTTGTCATCCCTGCAGATACAGAGCTCAACCCATGGCAGAATGAACTGAAGCGTCAGGAGAGAGTGATCACACCCATACACAGTTACTCTGGATCCTTCCAACCTCTTGTTTAAAACACAGTGGCAAAATAGACCAACCAAAATGTTCTATGTACACATATGACTATATAAATACATATATATATATGTAACACAACCCCATATCAACATATCTGCCATGTCAGATAAGCCAACACACAGAATAAATAAATTTTAAGGTTGTGTCTTAATAATAACCCAAATTAAGTCAGTGATATAACAATGTAGATCAAGTTTAACTACAATCCCTTCCGTTCTAAGCTAGTGATGGGTGGACTTCAAATGCCCAGACATATAAAAATACAATACTTGGCCAATGCAGGAGTCTTTTCCCCACGCCTCATGTCCCTTCTTTTTTTCTGCTCCTTGCCTGCTTACATCCACTCCTCTCTGACTTTTGTCATTGCACTACCTTTCTTTCATCTTCCTTTGCACTGGGTTCCCCTCCTGTCACATCTTAATAGGGTCATGTCTTTCCAGTATCTGGAAGGGATGGAGATAAAGCCCCTTTCCTAAGGGATTGTGCCATTATCCTAAATTACACCACAAGGCTCTGTCTTTTACGGTGTTCAAAGAACCAGACACAGAGCCCAGCACAGGAATTGAATACCCATTTCCTGGAGAGAACAGTCCTTCTGGAAGACTCTAGTAGGTTCCTCTGCCCATATCCCAAAATCAGGGCAGACACATTGATGCTGACCTGGCCTTCCCACCAAAATAAAAGAGAAGGTGACCTGCAGAAGAGCTCAGGCTTTGCATCCACACAGTTGGCTCACACGTTTCCTCTGAAAGCCAGTGGAATGAACGTGCCTGAAATCTGAGAGCGCTTCTGGCAGGCTCTGGTCACGCAGGGTGTTAAGCACTGACCATCTCCTACAGACTGCCAAATAACCCTGAGGGACAAATCACTCTCTCACTCAACTGTTGGCTTCTGGAAGGTCGACAAAAGGACAGAATTCTGCAGGACTCCCCTATGCTAAACCCCCTTTCTCCCTCATTTTTTATCCATCATAGCACCTGAAGTGAGTACATCCAATCCCAAACTGAGACTGCCCATACACGAACATTTTAGCAGATCAAAAAGAGCCCTCCACACGTCTTAATATCTTGGGCTATTCAGAGGTGCCAGGTGATTCAGAATTCCCTGCCCTGCAAACCATGCAAACACACAGAGATGGTGTCCCTGCCCTAGATGTGCCCTGGCTGCTTTCACGCCCAACACAAAGCCTGCACATGCTGCACTATCTCCGCTTAGAGACCTCATATAGGTTTGGAGTTTATCACATTTTCATGGAAATTCAGTTCGGTGCTCAATTTACCCTTATTTAAATGCTAATTTCGGTGAAGTGGTTTAACAAAGCAATTATGAAAAAAGGCTCTAATCTTCCACCGACTGAGTAGGGAGAAACTCGGAATGTGGTAGACAGATTAACCAAGTAAATGCAACAAAAGAGATCTGTTTCCTGCTTAATGCACTGGGTTGATAAGTGATTCGGTTACAAAGGTGACAGTTCAGCCTCCTTTTCTAAATATATATAACACCAAAGAATCAACAAAACACTAACACTTCATGCAGGGTGTTGCATATAATAATCATCCTTAGCAACCTCTCTTGTTTTCTGTTCTTAACACTCACTCTTGTTTTCCTTCTTAATGTATGTTTATCCATTTTATTTAAAACTTCTGACTGTAAGATATAATCAGACACTTTAGAAAGCATTTTGCCATAATTGTAGTTAGTCAAGTTAAGTGCTACAATTTGAAATGCTTTAATGTTAATTCCACCTTCCCCCTCTGCCAGAGTAGCGACTGAAGCCAACAGTGCCAAGCAGTTCAAAAGTTCTCCCCCTACAAAAATCAAAATGCACCAGTTATACCAGTTCTCCAAAGCTTCTTTGGGTTGAAATTAAACATGAACTCCTTACCTACAACAATATATTTTTCAGGGCAAGGGTAAACAGAAGAGAGAAGTGAGACATGGGAGTTTTAGGCCTGATACTCATTTCTTGGATAATCTACAGTGCCATCAGAATTTGCAGCATCTCTCTGCTCTTGAGAACAGGTAACATGTGACTGACAGGAATCTGTGAGATACTGTCAAATACTCAATCTTTAGCCTCTGAATCGGTGGAATTTTATTCAAGTTGAATACCCAAAGGGTTCAATGTCACTATTGATTTATGAGTTTCAAATATCAAATGTTATTTTCTAAAGTTTAATCATCCCAGTTCTTTTCTTCCAGAGACTTGTTACCTCTCTGAGAGCTTCCTCTCTGATTTCCTATCTTGTTTTCACTTCTCCCCAACACTTCCCTGGCTTCTCCCATCCCTTCCTGTGAGTGTTGCTTCAAGGTTGTACAATTTGTAGGGAAAGGACAGTGAGAGAAGAGAAAAAAAGCAAAGGCAGCTGCTCACCACAGATGGAATTGAAGGGCTGAAGGAGCAGAAAAGAGTCTATGACAAGCAGTCAGGAAAGTTTTTTTGCTATGAAGTTAAGGTACTCACCTCTTGGACTTATTTTTTACCTGAAGAGTGTCCATAAGTAAAAGAGGGGGGAAATTATAACAGAGGATGGATAATTTCATGAAATAATTATCACAAGTGCAAATCAAGCAATGGCAGTTTCCAAAGCTCACCTAAGTCTTTTTTCTGTTGCTCTCCAGGGCACCACAAGACAGATCCCCTGTGTGGTGTTCCCAACAGGTTTGTGCTGCACAGCTGGGTGGGTGTTGCTGTAGCACAGAACTGTAACTCTTGTGAAGCCACTGGAATGACTCCTGGTTAAGCTGAGGCAAATTCCATGTGCGTGTAACCCTGGAGCAGCTGTGTTTGGCACAGGAGGGGCAGTGGCATGTAATGAAAATAGTGGAATGCAACGACACACACCCCCCCTTTTCCATAAACCATCACAAAAAAGATTCTACACTGAGCAATGTAACAAGGTACTGATGCATCCTGTAAAAATTCCAAGCCATCCCTTGAGTACCAAAGTCAAGGGGGAATGAGAAGGTAAATGAGAATAAAAGATTCTTGAGGTGAGCCCTGGGGACAGGGATCTGTATAAGGAGAGAGGTCTCAGATGAGAAAACCTGGACTCCCACAATTACAACAGTCAGTGCTATTTGAATCAATGGTTACCCACAAAGAGATTCCATGCAATAAATTTAAGTTACAAATCCATATCCATTTGGTTTAAGCTAAGTACCTTGGGACAGTAAAGCAGGCTCCCTTGAGAGAATTTGTTTCATTAAGGCTTTCCTAAACTTTACACAGCACAGTAGGCACAGTAATTTTATTTCCAAATGAGTTAAAACAGCTTTTGATCTCGTAGAGGCACTTAATTACGATCAGAAGGGCAAGAAACTAAAATATATGTAAGTGTGCTGGGTAATTCATGTCATTCAGCATAATTATCCCACCTCAGGGTCAGCTCAGGTTGCTCCCACAAAAGCTCCCTTCCTCTGAAGGGCTGTTTGTCATGGGTGCTTGGCTCTTAATCACCTCATCACATCAGCTGCTGCTCTGCCTCTCCCTGTGAGCATCTGCGAGGTTTCAGGCCCCTTCTACTGAACTCAGCTCCGTTCCAGCTGCCAGGCTCAAAACTTCCCCAAATCCAAACACATTTAACAGTGATGCAGAAGAGTTCTGTTATGTACTTTCAAAAAACATACCCAAGAAATATTAAAGAGCCAACCCCCCTTTGAAGTGACTTTACTAAATTCTGTGACACTCCAGAGAAGATTTTGGGTGTGAGGTCTGCAGCTGCCAGCTGGAGACAGCAGCACTGTTGTATTTCTGTGTCCTGCAGCTCATGCACTCCCAGTGAGGCTCTGGGCCCCTTCCACTTCTGGCCAAGGGAAACGCTGCAAAATCATTCCCATCAGGTCACACCTCTGGAGTAACCACAGCCACTGCATATAGGGAAAGCCTTTGGACAGAATTCCTGAAAGGGATTTTGGACATACCCAGTGAAGAAGTTTCCAGTGGGGATTGGCTTGTTGGGGACTGGACATTGAATGTCCTCAGGGCAGTGCCCAGAAGATGCTTCTATCAGTGAGCTCTGACCCTGACAGACACACCAAGATCATGTACCACAGAGTGCATTTTGAGAGGAAAGAGAGAGACTCCTACTAACACCTCTGTACTTTTAAAAGCTGGTGTTTTAAATGGTCATATTTCTAACACATTTTGAAACATCAGGAGAGACAGCAATTTGACCCCACAGTCTTCTTGATCAGCCCACCAGGACATCCCAAAGCACAATGTTAGTTAGTACCCATCCTTGGAGTTCTCCTGGATGATCTGGAGTGTCACTACTGACGAACTAGTGCAGGGGAAGAGCTGCTCTGAGGTACCACACCTCAGGAATAATGTATAGCTTGGTTTCAGCTTTCCACATAGGTGATCATTTTTAATTACAGCATTTGTATTTAAGCTCTGCACACAACAACTAAATTTTAGCTCTGCAATATGTGCCAGACTACTTCTCAGTAGCACTGGAAAACAAACAAAAAAAAAAAAAAGGAAAAAAACCCATCAAGCAGCTGCCTGCATATTCCCAGAAATAAGAAAACATCTATCAAGCCTTGACACAAACAATTCTTATTTCTGCTTTATCTATTTATTCTCCTAAAAGCATCATTGAAACAATTCACAAGATTCATAATCCAGAAGAAAAGCAATTTAAGCCCACATCTGCAGAGAAATATTAATTTATAGAAAACAGTAATCTACCTAAAACCTCCTTAGAAAAACGCTTCTACAAATTCATGTCTGTGCCCCAAAAGGACTGAAAAATGCATTATTCAATTGTTTGTGCTTTCTAGATGGAGAACTGCATGTGTAAAAGAAGAACACGGGCACAAAGCCAGCAGGACACATTAGCAGAAGAACAGTCCCTCAGAAACAAAACCCACATGGAAAAGCACCCATGGGCTGGCTGCAAAGATCCCAGCCCTGAGCCCCACAGGGACAATCCAGGCTTTTGCACTGTCCTGACCTTAGGAGTGGAGCAGCCTGGCAGCAGAGGCTGCCCAGCAAATCCAAGAGTTTAGGGCACTGTCACAAAGTCCTGTTTGCTTGAGGAGCACAAGCTCTGTTGGCTTTAGTTCCTTTGCCCTGAGCCCCAGGGACAGGCTGCTCAAGGATCAGACACATCCCCACAACCCTGTGGTGTCAGTGCAGAGACACAGAGAACCCAGCAAGTCCAGACAGCCTTCCACCCTTGCAAGGCTCTTACAGAGATCCCAGCAATTCCAGGCAGTCTTCCACCCTTGCAGGGCTCTTGGGTAGAGTGAACAGCACCTCACTTTCAGCTCAACATCTCAGCAGCTTTGACATCCCAGTGTTCCCCTGGATGTTTGTGGTTTGTTTCTGTTATTCAAACGCTCCTTTCCAAGCTGAGCAGGGTTTGCTGAGCCCCTGTGTGCCCTGTGAGCCACAGAGAGATGCAGCTCCCTCAGGTTAAGTGCTGGATTGCTCTTGAACCCGCTTCCACTCACATCTCTCTCATGTGAGCCCTCCAATCTCCTTCACGTGTGCCCAGAGCTTCTTGTGTACTGCACTTGCTTTGCAGAAACCCCCAAAGCCTCCTTTGTTCTTCCACTCTGTTCAGGTGAACAGACACCTTAAACTTGACCTGGGATGTTACATCCCTGGAACACTCTAGTCCCCCTTGGATCAAGGATCATCCAGTGACTCCTCTTGAGGAGCTCAGGCTCCAGAAGAACACACAACAAAAGAACTAAAGGCTCGGTAAAGGCATTCCAACTGTTCCCTCCTCTGTGAGCTGTTACAAACACCCATTTCCCTGGTATGTTTTTGGATGTGACAGGAATGCAACTGGATAAGCCTGACTTTAAAGACAACTGTACTTTCAAAATTTAGCTGAGATGGAGACTACTGCATGGCAATGATTTAGCTGAGAGCCTCTGCAGAATAGTCTCACATCCTTTTTCATTTTATATGTTACAAAGGCTTTGGTCTGCCTCAGTAGTGGGAAGAAGAATAAATCTGCATGTGCTAAGGGCATGGGAAACAGGGATAGAGACTTTGCAGGGCTGTGTGCTCTGCTCTCACTCCAAATTCACATGTGGGACTCGCTTTCCTTGGCAAAACTCGGGGCTTCTTGGCAACTCTCAGGAGACAAGCAATATTTTAGCTGAGTGGCTCTTGCACATATGTGTGCTCTGGAATAATGAGTGCAATGCTATGGAGCAAAAGAGGGAAGAACAGACTCCTTGGGTGGGTATACTTCCAGTTCCATGGGCAACAGATCTAAAATTCCATGCTTTCATGAATAAGATGAAGGAAAATATTTGCACACTTGTGTTCTCTTGCCCAGTCCTTTCTTCTTTCTACACTTGCCAACATAACATTGGCAGTAGCACTAAAGATGCAATCAGTGAAGTATCGATACAAATCCATGCAAAGAGTTCATGGAAATATTCAGGGCTGGCCTGAACTACTGCCATGGTGAACAACTGACATAAAAATAAAGCCTTTCAGGCCAAGGCCCTGATGCAGCAGCCATTGGCCATAGCCCTGGAGGATGCACAGAGCCTCTCCTCAGCCCAACATTACACACACACACATGCCATAAAAAGGTAAAAAGGGCACAGAAGTGCCAGGAAAGAGCACAGACATCATCCAGCACAGAAAGTGTTAACCAACTTCATAATTTCTTCCTCTTTTTTTAATTAATAGATTGTAGTTTACCTTACATGTTTCAGCTGGAACTTGCAGATAGTTTTCTAGAAGGTTTTAGCTCTGAAACGATTTTAAAGCACCAATGTAAGATGAAGATAAAAACAATCTTAAAATAATCTCTAAATGCTGAATTAAACTTTCATTATAGTAAGAGGAAGCTAAATTATATAAATTAAACTACAGCAATTAGGCTATTTAAGCAACGAACAGAAAGATGGAAGCTGACAGGATACCAAGTAACATCCAGGCTTAATTATGACTCAGTTTCTCTACCCATCACAAAGGCTACTCAGGTTACTTCAAACTACAATTCCAGTCTACTTTATATAACACTACACACTAACAGAAGAAACAGGCAGAGAAACACCACTTGGGGCTGCCTCCTCATCACTTGCACTCTCCTTACCAAGGATACTCTCATCCTTTTCAGACTGTTGTCTCTAGAAATCCCTCTGACTGCCAATGCTTTGCTTTACTACATTTCCATTCTAGAAGAAACCAAATTTCCTCTTAAAATGTTCCTAGACAGAATGCTCAGTAATCCAGACCAGGACAGCACACACCTTTTGGTCATTACAGGAATGATAGTTCAGTGCTCCCTTGCTGTGCCTTTGAGCATTTCCTGAACTCAAGGATAAAGTCAAACACTCAGGTATTCTATGACAAGTCTCTATGGATAAAGCATGTTTTTCTCGTTGCTGCCTGAACAGGATTCTCACACTTTTCATTGCTATAATTACCCATTCACTGTGCAGTGTTAGTGCTTCATGTATTTCCCTTTCTCTCTCCAAAACATACATTGTAGTCACCTTTCTTAATGAGATGAACACACACTGAGCCATGCAGCTTCCTCATTAGTTTCCCCAGTTATGGGTTGTAAGACTTTGTCCATCTCTGTCATTCATAAAGTGGCAACACATTAACCATGGAAATAAGCACTAACTACGGCAAATGCCTCTTTTCAGCCACATTTTGTAATATGCTGCTTTTAATCTTTTATGTGATCATCTTTTCCTTAATTACACCCATTATAATTACACTCATCCTCCTCCTGTCAATCCCTTAAATTACAGGTACAATGTCAGTGAGAAAAATAAGCTTTGTAGGGAAAAGACAACATACAAACATTTGTTCTGCAGGGCAGGTGGGCACTGCTGAGAAAGTCTGGAATGGCACACAACATGCAACCAGCACCAATATACCAACATCCTGTTGGGTTTCAACAAGTCCCTTGGAGTGATGAGGCTTCCTCCCCACTCCTCTCCACTCTGTGTCACTGGAAAACTTCCTCTCCCACCTTTGATTTCAGGGAGTTGTGTTTTCTCCTGCTTTCTCCCACTTTCCAGCACATTCAGACCTTGTGGTCTCTGCTGTTCTCCCATCACCAGCAATCCTTTCAGGGAAGGAGAATCCCCACCCAAAGCTCATCAGCAACCTTGCTGAAACTCAAATTTATCTGCAAGAGCCATAACTTGGCAAATTCATTGAAACAGGTTCCTACTCCAGCCCCATCCAAACCTAGATGAGCACTCTGTGAGACTGCACTCAAACCAGGCTTTATTCATCAGGATTTGACTATGGATTTCTATTCCCCAAAACATCTTTTTTTGTTCTTGCTTATTCTGTGTTCCAAAAGCACCTAGAGCAGCTCACATGAATAGAATCTGCAGATTTTCAGGAGCTGGCTCACAGTGTAATTTAGTTGAACTGACCTTGTTTGGCTTCAAACAGGAAACAGACACCGATTCCTGGCTTGTATTTTACATTAAAATAACTTATTCCATTGGCAAAGGAACACTGGTCATTTTTATCTCAGATCTGGGATGTATCATATCATGTGCTCAGCAACATGCCTGAAACTAAACAGAAATGACAGGACTGTAAGGCTTTAGTGCAATAGACACAGTTTTCTTTTTACCTCCAGCCACAGAGATAGTTAAGCAGAGTCAATATATGGAACTACCAAGCAGTGTCCAGAACCACCATTTGTGCCGAGAGCTGAGAATGATGAGAATAAAAAGCTTGAATGCTTAACTCCACTGACGGAATGTGATATCCTGAAATCACAACCAGACTCTGTGCTCTGGGATGCCACAGCACCCTGGTGCTCCTGCCATGCCTCACATGCCACACATTGCCATGTGGCTGCAGGAGTTATTGGCATGTTTGGTCCTTCCATCAAT
>JAWWLZ010000012.1:22454812-22466355 GCA_035041345.1 Poliocrania exsul
CTTCTTGAAGAATTCCTACCACTGCTGGCATGCATGAGTGCACTTCTGTGCTAGGAATCCAAAGTGACAACAAGGAAGGATGGCCTTCACATGCAAAGTGAGACACAGAGAATACAGTATGGGTTTGAGCCCACCTCTGATGTAAACATCAGGCCCACACCAACATGTATCTATTGCTGCCAGGGATCATGAACTTCATTTGCTGAAGTGCCTGGGAGGTGCCCAGATGTGCTTGAGTGCAAACAGGGACGTTCAGGGCATGATCTTCAGAAGTGTTCCATATCCAGGAATAGTCTTAGAATTAAAAGAAGATGCTCAGTGCTCCAGGAGGAAAGCTGAGGGACTCAGACTGAAGCATAATTGAATACCTGTCACAAACTGATTCACGCCTCAACATTCGGGGCACCAACTGGTCTCCTTCCAAAGCCAGTCTTGTTTACATCACTTCCTGAGGTGGCCAAGGGCCAGTTCAAGCCCAACAGCCACTCAACCAGAAACTCTTTCACCCACCAGACAAAGTCTTCCCCACCACCAGGTTCACATTTGGACTCTGGTTCCTTGACTTGCAGGGATGTATCTGCCAGCCTGGGAGGAAAAGCCTTAACTCAGAATTGCCAGGTCTGCATCCTTCACATTTGAAGATTAAACATTTATAGCTTTCTGCCAGGTTGCCAATTACATGGGGGAAGAGCTTCCCCAGAAAGGTACCCAACCTCCTTTGTACCCTCAGTGTCTACACAGAGCTGCAGGGTGAGGTCCCCACTGCCCTCACAGCAGGTCAGACAGCAGGGGCACTTCTGGGGCTCAGCCATCCACACAGGATAAACCCACCTCTCCTCTGGGTACTACAAACCTCACTGATGCACACAATAACCCAGAGGGGAAGAGAGGCAAAATAAAGCCAGGGAACTGTTAGATACCCTAACAAGCAGAACTAATTATTCCACGGAGAGCTTCCCAAGGAACTCAGGATGTACATTCAGGGGACAAGGCACTGATCAGTGGAAATGATCAAAAAGGAAGAAAAGCAAAACTGTGGGCTGATGAGCCAGAAGAGATGAGGCCATGGACAACAAGCAAGGATTAACAACATGGCCCCAGGAAAAGCCAAAGAGACAGCTTTTAAGGGAGCTTTCTTGAGTCCTGCTGTGTTCAGGGACATAGGCCTTTGTAAATTCTTTATAAATACTTAGGACTGCATCAAAGTCACCCTTAACTCACCAGTTTCTCATCTTAAGTGGAACAACTGACAGAAAACTTCCCTCCCCAGACTTTTTTATTGGCTTCTTGGGTCAAGAAAGGCTACAATAATAATTACAGCCTCAGCAAGGAGGTGATAGCTTGTGTTAGAAAACATTATTTGAATCAGGATTGAAGGGACAATGCTTTTCTAGCAGCAGTTGGGTATAAGAGGGGCTGACTTCTTTCTTATTAAATACAGGAGGAGTCATCCTCTTTTGCTGATAACATATTGATATGTGTTCTCATCCTGCATTTGTAGCATATACATATCTATCTATAATCTGACTGACTGATTTGCTCAGGATTTAAATCATTCAGGACAACCACTTCTTTAAACTTATTTATAATGCCTAAAAAGGTACCACAACACTAACAGATAGATGATTGCAGTGTTTGCTATAGCAAGACTTTCCTTCTTCTGTCAGCAGGCACTGACTGAAGGCACATTGCTCCAGTTCTCCAGGGAGCAGAAGGAAATATGTGAGGAACTGGGGACAAAGGGAAGTGTTGCACAGCATCACAGGGCAGATCAGAGACAAAAAATCATGCCACATGTTGATCTTAATTCTGTGTAGCCTAATTTGTCTCTGAGCTCAGCAGTGGGGGCAGTCAGGCCCCCATGTGGTGGGAGGTTTCTGTACTTGCTTTGGAGGTGCCCCCATACATCAGGAACATTCCTGTTGTGCCCAGTCCTGCCCAATGAGCCATCTGGAGGTCAAGGGCCAGCTGCCCTGGGGCAGAGAGCCAGCCTCCTGCCACCTCTTTCACTGCCCAACAGCTCCTCCTGTACCTGAGGAGCACCTAAAATACAAGATCCCTGCTTCAGTTAACTGAGCAGTACAATTAATTACCTTCACTAGAAACACAGAGTCCTGCTGAGCTGGGAGACATCATATCCTGAAGGGACAGGTTAGCAGTGAAGGTGCAGCCAGTCAGGAACAGCCACATGACACACATGCTGTTCCCGTGGTCAGGAATACTCCCAACTTCATCCTCCCTTCATGCAAAGTCATTGGTGGGACTGAGCCCTCTAAACTCAACCTGATTGGCATATCCGTGGAAAAGGACATCAAACTGAGAGCAGAGCCTGCCTCTTGCTCTTTTCTTTAAGAAATGAAAATATTTGAACATCCAAAACCAAAAGTATTTATTTTAAAAAATATATAGTTTAGATACTAACAGCATAAAGAAAATGTCAATATAACTGTGAGAACTTGTCTTTTTTTCAGAGCTTTCTCCAATTAAAAAAAAATTCACATAGAATTTTCCTTAAATTTGAAAGGAAGAAACCACACTACTCAGAACTGATACATTGTGCTCTGATGAGTTTGTGACACAGGCACAAGACAATCCATTTAGCAAGAGAACTGAAACACCAATGAATGTAACTGTGGGGAAGGAGACAATTGAGTGCACCTGTCTGTGCACATATCACACACACACACACACACACACAAACCTTAAGAAAACAGCAGATAAAGGGATAAATTAGATTGACCACAACACTCTTAATATTGCTTTGGTTTAAGGCTTACCAACTGTGCTACCACAGTGAAAGTCTCTGATGGTGGTGTTCTGTTTGGAGTGGGGTTCTTGGTACGTGGGGTGGCTTTGACCTTCCTCACCTAACTGCTCTAGATACCCTAGCGTAGATTTTTTGATCCTTACTCAAGACAAATATTAATTAATTCCTCAAAGATAAAAGTGTTTGGTCCCTTCACTCATTCTGACCCGAGAGAAGCATTTCATTCTGCAAAAGTCCTGCAGAGCAAAAAGAGAAGAGGTTGACCCCTTTTCAATGCAGCTCACCCTGCACTGCTCATTGGCACTGTCACGCTCTGTGCTGGCACTGCTGACTTGCTGTTTGCTATTTTGGATCATTATGTAACTTCCAAAGCACTGTAAGAAGGGTGGGAGGCATTATATCTCATATTACATATAACAAGCCTCCAAATTCTGAGATGTCTGAGGAGATTAAATCCACCCATGGCAAGGCTGAATCTGCCCCAGAACACAAGATTTGCAGGGAAGGCACAGCTTGTCGTCTTTCCTTTCTGCCCTCTGTTGTTAGTGTCCAAATGAAATCTAGCAAGAAACACTATCTATTGGCAGGACTGAAAAGTCCATATATTCAAACTGCCCCATTATTAAGCATATGAATAAACCCATTCAAGATAGGATCCAATTCCCTGCTGGCAGAAAGGCTGTTCATCGGCAGCTGGGGAGAGCTGCACTGGAACTCCGGATTCGTGTGCCTTCAAATGGTCTCGTTTGAGATGTTTAGATAACAAAGTCCCCTGAGTTTTTCTATTCAGCTCAGCCAAAGAAACACTCAACACACAAAGGATTAAGAGGTGCTATTTCTTCACTGTACAAGTGATGATGGAAAATGCTGTAAGGTGGGAATGGCTTGCCCTTGTCTTTACAGCCTGTGAGCAATCAGCACGGCTGTTGGTATTCAATACGGAGTTTCATCAAAAGCACAAAGTATGATTACTAAAAAAAGCTGGAGAGTATCCAGGGTTTAATTACCCTGATATCAGATTTTTAAATGCTGATGAGAGCAAGTGTCAAACAAGAAGAAGGGCGTGCAGTGTGGTACACCTTGGGGACTGCCTGTGCACCAGGCTGGTGAGTGCCCAGCAAACCAACTGCAGGGGGGAATTACAGGGTTTAATATAGTGAAACAAAACAGAGCCGTTCATTTACATGGGTCCCAAACAGCAAAATAGATAAAATAAGAATCTAAACCCAAATATCATTGGATTAAATATAACTTGAATCCTTTCTTTCATTTCAAGGAAAAGATCTGCCAGAAACCTTTTAACAAATGTTCCCCCCAGTTACATTAGCATTTAGACTCAACTATGCCTAGAAGATTTAAGCAAGTTCCAGTCCCTGCTGTTTTCAAGTTTACACATACAGAAAGACAGTCTTTGATCTGAAAGGGACTGAGAAGGACGAGATAAACAGTGTGGGAAGACCAAGGTCCATTTCTTTTTGCATTTCTTTTCATTATAGGCAACAAAAGCAAGGAGATGCAGTGCATGTCTGTACCAGTGGTGACAGCTGCACAGCTGGGCCTTGCTGCGGACTGTCCCAAACATGTGTCTGTGTCACAGCCACAAAGCCTTGACCTTTGCCTCTTCCTAGACCTTGTAGGAAGATCACACCAAAAACAAATACAAGGAGTATATACAGGTCCTCCTAAGAACAAACTGAATTTCTTTAACTGCAACATTTTCATGACAATTCACAAATTTAGTATTATGCAACTCTGTATCTTTTAAGCAATTCTGTGTAAACCATAATCAGCAAACTTTCACTGTTCATCCACTGGGACATCACTCAACGTGGCACTCAGAGAGATGAGGTTTGCAAGATAATCTGGGCTCACTTTTGCAAGAACATAATTACTGCCAGCCTTCAGTCTGCTGTTATGTGTTTCCCTCTCCCCTGCCCCAAACACCTAAGAACACTGCACATGACAGCCCAGAGAAAACAGCCTTGATGGGGTGTTCAGAATGCACAATTGGTCATTCACATAAAGGGCCCATAAATCCCCAGAACCAGAAGAGATTACTCTTGGATATCTCAATAGCTGTACAGAAGCTGCAAACAGCAGTTTGCTCCTGTGTGCCTGCAATCATCCAAAACTCCATAACACAGAATCCTTATGGGAATAACTGCACCAGAGTGATTTTGGTCAGGTACAGCTTCAAAATCCAACTTCTGTTTAACTAGCTTGATTGATGCCTGGAGGAAACATTGCAATGCCCACTCATATCATCTTTCCCCTCCTCTAGAGCTACTCTGAAGTCCAAAAGTAGCACTTGAGGATTCAGTAAACACAAAGCTGCACTAGCACTCTACGTTTTAACATCAAAGAGCCTGGTCTCTTACGAGAGGAAAACCTCTAGACCAGCATCTGGCACAGCACTGGTACAACACACAGAGCAAAGGTCCTGAGGGTCAGCACAGCCTCACTGCACTGCAGCTCACCCCTCCCTGCTTCCAGACAAGAGAAGGCCTAATTACATACTAATTACATGCAAGTGCCCACACCTGCTTTACCACAAGGGCCCAGAACTGCTCAGAGGTGCCAAGCCTTGCCCTCAGGCCTGCCAAAGTCCCCAAACTAAGGCCAAAACAAATTAACACATTTGACAATTCATTTAATCGACATTTGATCCAAATTTTTCTTCCTCTAGATTGTTCTGAACAACTGAGGAACTCTTTTGACTTGAAATGGGTCATCAAAGCCAACAGAGCTCCTGCATCTCCCATGGGCAGGGGGTTTAGTACAGGGTGATTTATCTCTTGTCAAGGTGATTTATTTTCCCCCTGTGAAGTGCTGATATAAGTACTCATGGATGAAATACAGGAAGGGGTCCCACATTCTTCTTTAGCACCTTTGTAGAGGTTTTGTTCATCTACCATTCTCTGGGCACAGGAGCATATGGAGATTTAGTCTCCAAACACCTGCTGTGCTGACACAGCACCTCCTGCACTGCAAGCACCCCATTAAAACTGCTCTTCATACCTGTGGCAGCTGAGTCACTTCCTAACACAGGACATCAGTTAAAGCACTCATCTCCTGGTCAGGAGTTTTGATGGCACAAATTTTGGTCATGTCTCTTCATACTCTAACCAGATAACTTGCTGTTGTCATCCTAGTACAGCAGAGAGCTGGGGAATGAGGGGGACCCTCATCTCAGTGTGTGGAGTTACTTGTCCCATGTTAGGGAGTAAATAAGAAGCTCCATGGTCAGAGAAAAATGCCTACCAGCAACCCTCTAAAAATGCATGTTTTACTGGATTAAATTCCATACATAATTGTTGATTTAATATTCCATGCCCCCTCTCATTAGACTACAGGTAACCCCCCCATCATTTTTTGTCTTCCTTTGGTACTGATATTAGGCCCTCCAGGATCCAGTTTCTCCTGTGCAGATTTCTATGGGTATGACAATAATTATACCTCCCTATCTGCCTTTCTGGACAATTATAAAGCAGGAATATGTCATCCTTCTTTTTTGTGCACTGGTGATCCCTATCCAGGAATGTTCTCCTTCCCCATATGGCAGAGATCCAGCAATTTGTCATGTCACAGTGTTCAGGGAATTCTTCTTCTGCTAAGAAATCATCAGTCTGTTTTCATTTCCCTTGAGCCTTTGGGAAGAGACAACTTAAACTTTTAACTTCTGATTAATGTCGCTTCCTACAATGTAAGGTACAAAAACGTGGAGAGAAATAGTAAGTGAACAATAAAGGACAAGCTTTATCAATTATTTAAACACTGTTCACACATGAAAGATTCAACAAGACCTTAATATCTTTTTTCCCCCAATGGAATATCCTGTTATGAAAGCACCAGAGCTGTAAATTAAGCCTCTACCTACTCCAGGAAGTGATTTCATTTGCATTGGGGTGGGGTTTTTTTTAGTTACCTGAAATTACGACCAAGTTTTGCTAAAACTTGATCTTCTCTGCCATAGGTTACTACTAATAGGAGGTTATGGAAGGCTGAAATGTATATTCTGAGCATCTGTTCATATGAGGTGAGGCTCCATGCCTGCCCCTCTCACACCTGCAGAGACGGGGATGTGTTTTGTTTATGTAATGCAACATCTGTACAGGATTTAGATCAAAACTGGGTCAGAAAGGAGCAGCTCCCTGAGATGATTGTCTGGTCCATTATATCACACACAGCCCCCAGGGAACTGCAGAAACATCCAATATTAAACCTTCAACTACTGACCAAGGTCACTCTGGCTCACCTGTCTGTGATGGACATCAGACAGAACAGCTCCAAAAGGCACAGGCTCCAAGGCCAGGTTAGGCTATCTTAGATTGAATTGTGAATAAAACATGGTATAAAGGCAGATGAAGGCAAAACCACCAAATCATTGGAGAAGAGGATTTAAGGCAGGAGTTCTGGAATATTTGAGAATGAAATGTCTCTGACTCTCAGTTATGATGTGTAGCCTCTTGATCACAATCACTCTGGTGCTGAAAGTGGTACTATGATACCTGGAAAAAACAGGGAAACCGTGGACTAATAAACCCAAGGACTCTCCAAGGCAAATACATAGAAGGCTGTGTAAAGAACAAATGTAACATTTGGGGAAAAAACAAATGCAGCTTCACAGCCTGACTGAAATTCCCTGAAAAAGCCAAGAAGAGAAAGGAAATCAACTTCCTATCGTACACTTGGACTTCCCAAAAGCACTCAGAAAGGTTGCCCAGAAGCAGCTTTTAAGGAGCAGCCATATAATCAGAAGCAAAGGCCTCAAATATATAACTAATTGGTCAAAAGACAGAAAACGGAGTAGGAACTGGTCATTCTTGCAGCCAGGAAGTCACCAGGAGTCCTCCAGAAGGACAAATACTGATATGCGAGTCCTTCAAAACCTTCATAAAACTTCATAAAAATTTCATAAAGTATGTGAAAAACATAGTTTGCTGTTACTAACTTGCTCCAGATGGTAAATAAAGCATCCTTGTGAACAACTGTGGATTAATGTGGAGTTTACTTGACTAGTCTTAAAAATGACAGATGAAATTCAGTGTAATAAATGTTAAATTCAGTGAGTGCAGGTTATAACCTCCCTGCCAGCTGAAAGCCTGATAAATTGACTTAAACCTTGGCTTAAGCTGCCTATGAGAAATCAGACTGAGAGAAAAATCCAGAGCTTGAGTTGCCACCTTCCCCTAAACCTCATCTCTAGAAAAATGGATACTGTTAAATACTTGGAAACTGCTGGAAATACTCATGGGATACACACAACCTGCTAGGACTGGAGTGATCTAAATTGCACATTGGACATCAGGCACTCTGCACTGCAGTGGCCAGGAAAAGGGACATAGCTCCTTTCTATCTTTTATTGGCAATCAGCAAAGTGAGAACCGACTCAGAGAACTGAACTTGGTTCACTGGTTCAAGGTCATACTCAGGCAAGTCATGGCAGGCCTAAAGAAAGAGGGATTTGATGTGTGATTCACAACATACCATCTCCTTCTACTGCTTATGTGAGTAAAGAGCTGCAGCATTAAAAGGTAGAGAGAAAAAACCCAACAGAGGTTGGCCTATCAGTTACCCCTCGTTTTGCACATTCCCCCTCAGCCACCGAGGGGAAGTTCCCCACCCTGTTCCACAGCTGCTGCTCTCATACAGTCAAGGTCTGTATGATTGACCAGAGTCTGACCCTGAAATAATCTTCCTCATTTGCAGTCTCGATTGCAAACACATGGCAAGCTTCAACTTTTGGTTTTAATTAGTTGGTTTCTCACTTTTTGGAGGTCATTTGTGTGTTCTCAAATTGAAATACTATGCATATCATTACCTCTGAGGGTGGCCTGGCATGAATTTTGGTGGTATATTAGATCTAAGTCTTGCGAGAGGAGGGGAGAGCTCCACATGCAGCAGTGCTTTCAGAGAGGAATTTGCTGAGCAGAGTGCACATATGCATTTGATGTTACCTTCTCATGAAAACTGATGGGTTTTTCCTCCTTTTCATCGCCTCTGTAATTGCTACAATTAAAGCAAGAGAAGGGGAAGATTTCAGGACTAGAGCTATGGTTAAGTGTTTGTGTTAAATTGCATCATCTTATTGCACTGGGAACTGACTGTGTGTGCTCTTGCCATTACAGGCTCCACTGCAGAAGGCAGCAGGTTTTCTTGTCATTTATTTGGGTGCAAGCCAGGCATAAGATGGAGTAACTTTCCTCTGGAACTTGGTATGGGTTGATTAAGTGCAGGTTTCTACAAATAGTTCTACCACTAATGAACTTCAGAAGGAGAAACATTCTTGCATGAGGATTTCCAGTGGGTTGCAAATATGTCATTTAGGAGGAGCAGTTTGCTAAGACAAATCACTCCAGACTGCCCACTTCAGGGTGCCAGGCAGCAGCACCTGTGCAGGCAGGCAAATGGGATGCTGAGCTGCCCCTTAATCCCTCCTCCTTCTGCACAGCACTTTCAAGCCTCAAGGCTGAAGGCTCAGACTGAGCTGTCTCAAAGCTTGTCACAAGTGTGTGACACTACCCAGAGTGCTCCTGGGGCCAGTCCCTGGTGTCACATCCACAGAACATCCTGCTTCTGGGGCGGGATAGGGCATCAATCCCTGTTCTCAGACGTGGGTTCAGATATTTCCAGGCTACTTCTCCCCAGGTTTTTCTTTTTCTCTATATTTACCCTTCAAGCAAACATCCCTGACCAGTTGTTTTTACACTGGGTTTGTATCTTTGTTACAGGGTGATGATGGATTAAAAGAGCTTCCTGCCTCTGAGCAGCCCAGAAATGGATGTTCCATCTCTGTCTCCCACTGTACTGCCACGTGTGGATGTTTGAGAGTCGTGCCAGAGAGGAAATAAAGCTCAGGGGCATTTCAACAGAAATGTGTTTGGGCAATCCTTAGGGAAGACCAAGAGGTAACAGAATTATTATATCACTTTTATAGACAGAGTACAAATACCAGACACACTGGTGGAGTTATTAGCAGAGTTACAAGCTGCCAAATGAGCATGTGCTACAAGAAAAATTCTAACCCCTCCACCCAAACCACTATAATTTATGTCAATGTATAACAGGCTTGAAGAGACTCTGTAAAGTGTCCCCCTTTTCCAACATTAGAAAATAATTCCCAGGACACCTTTGTCAAAGATGAGCCTTGATTTTCCAAGCCTAATTTTTTCCCTTCCCTAGGACATTATTCAGACTTAATACATCAAATAAACATATACATAAATTGAGTTGAACAGCAGACCTTAAATTCAGATGTCTGTAATGTCCAAAATGGTGTAACCACCATTAGTGTCTGATCCTGTACACTTGGACACACTGCTCCTCTGTCCTCCAGGCCCAGGTCAGGCGTGCCACCCTGAGCCAAACCCTCAGCTCAGCTCTGCCCTTCCTTTCCCCCTCCCTGTGGTCTCTGCCTCACTCATTTCCTAACCAACACTCCCATGAGTTCTGTGGTATATGAGATCTAAGTCAGGTAATGGAATGGGACAGGGAAGGGAATGGAACTTGCATACCCAGGGAGAGTATTTCAACTAAAAATAATTATATTTAAACCACATTGGCAGCCAGAGCTGTTTTAATTAACATAAGGTTGATTTTGCCCATTAACAAACCTGCTCTTTATTTTCCTTGCAGGAAACCACCTACTCTGAACATTAATAAAACCTTTCAGCTACTGGCCTGGCTACAAACCAACACCCAACCAACCTCACAAGCACCAAGCACTTGGCTCAATGTTTTTCACCAGGGTTACTCAGAGTCCTTCTGCTACCCTGCACACAGAGAACCTGGAGACAGATGGGCCATTACCATAAGGAGCAGGACCTCCAAATGGAGCAAGTGTTGGATTCTGGGAATTATCAGAAGCTGTAGCAGTACAATAGGTCATAACCTGCCTGAATACATTGGACAGTGCTGTTGCATACAGCAAATACCTAAGAAAAAAAGTCAATATTGTGTCAATAGTCTTTTAAGAGTAGAATTAATCACAGAAGACAGCAAATTTTCATTTTAAATGCTTATAAGACACCCAGATTCTATGTGGTTCCTGCCTAGACAAACAGAAAGAACAAGTCTGGTTATATAATTTCTGTGGTTGAGGCACCCACGACAAATGGCCAGTTGAAAAAAGAGAACCAAAACAGAAGTGTACAAGTGTTATGTCCGGTTGATTTTGAATCATTCAAAAAGAAGCACCCAAAAACATGCTATGCCCTAATTTCAGACAAAGTTGGGCAAATTCACAGCATCCCTGAACAGCTACATCTCCTCTAGAAACAGCAGAAGGTTTGTTTCCTGAGCCTGTCTTTAGGAAGTCATTTCAACAGTTAAACTGCTGTTCTGCCTTCTATCAATCTCCCAGACAAGATCCCAGGAAGCCTCTGCACTGTTTGTGATGGGCTTTAAGGAACATGTCACAGAATGAAATCTGAGTGCTGTAGATAACTTTCAAGGGTACTAAAAGAGCTTCCCAGCCAGCAGCTTTCCCCAGGCTGCAACTGCTGCTGCTGCAGTGCCTTCTAATGCTCCTGTGAGTCACTTGAGACACCCCTGGGACTTTCCCTCACCCACCCCCCACCAACTGCCTGTCTTTGAACATCTGTGACCACAGCACTTCTCCCACCTCCCTCACATCAGCCCTGGCTGCCTGTGTGGAAAGGCAGACCCCTGGCCCTGCAGAGGAGAGGGAGGCACCCACGGCTCTGCAGACACTGGGCAGCCCGTGCCACCTCCCTGCAACCCCTTGGAAGGGAAGGGCTGAAATGCTTGGGGACAG
>JAWWLZ010000012.1:22476281-22503908 GCA_035041345.1 Poliocrania exsul
ATGTTTCATCACTGCTATAAGGTGGATACTGAGGAAGAGCAAAAGAGATTCCATTTTGGATTCCCAGTCTGATTTTTCTTAGCCCTTCTTTAATGAGTTACTTTGTTTCCCTTCCTAGTTCAGCTTCCAGGCACGAGTGTGGAAGAACTGTGTAAATCAGGCCCAAGAATCTGCATCTTTTCCAAAATGTTTGAGGTACTTTTCCCTTCTGAGCAAATCCAAAGTGTGAGGTGGCAGGGGTTATTTTTGAAGCAGATGTCAGCTAATTCAAAGCAATGAGAGAATGAAGTAGTGTGGGCCTTGATTGGGAGGCTAATTGTTAGGGATCAGGAGCTCAGGAGGATCTGGATCCAGCCTCAGTAGCCTGGGCTTGGTATCAAGACTGAGGGATCCAAGACGTTTCTTGGCAATGTTCCTGAGTCGTGGAGATGTGAACTGGCAGATTTGTCTCTTAGGTTACAGTCACCTGACATTTCATGTGAGGATGCTCTTTTTACAAACCCTTACACCCCGGATGTGAGTGAGCTCCTACAGGGCCAGGGAGGGGAGAGGAGATGCAGCAGTTTCTGTAGGTGCTAAATGAGAGAAAAATTGCCTTGGCAGCCTCACTCAGCTGTTGGCAAAGTCTGCATCTCCTGGCACACAGGCAGAGCTGCAGGTACTGGGCCCTTCCTGTTTGCAGCTATGCCAAATAGAGAGAGTTTGAGTTTGCTTTCCAAAATCTGAAGAGGCCTGCAAGAAAACTAGATGAAACAATGGCATATCTTCAGACAGGGAAGGAAGTAAATATAACTTACATCCACAGTAGTTCAGGTGTGAGTAGGGATTCTGTGCAGAAGGCAGAGCCTTATTATTCACACTGGCCAACAAGTACAGAATGAAAACTGATGGGTTTAGTCAAGAAAATGTAGGTTAAATCTTGAAATCAAACTCTGAATGTGTTTTGTCAGGCTGATCCAACAGCCAGGCTGCTCTGTGCGAGGTGCTGCTGCTGCTCTGCTTCTACACTGGAGGAGGTGACAGTGACAAGTGCAGTTCCTAAATCATTTACCTCCACTCTGCTATTAAACTCAAATTTTCACTGAAATACAGCACTGTGAGAAACTTTCCCACTGGTGGAAGCACAGATTATCTGGTCATCTGTTTATTTAATATACAAATTTTTTTTAATCCAGCTCAGATGCAGCCCTGATGATGGGTGCAAAAAATTCCTTAGGTTTCCCTGAAGTTATAGTGTAGAAATTTAATGTAAAACAACAGCAAAAAGTTGGAGTGTTGAAATGTGTAAGTGCCAGAGAGAAGAGATATCAGAATGGCAGGTGTGGATGACTCTTCATTAGCAGGTTATCACAATACTGGCACATCCACCTGCAGCTTGTCAGGGCACCCAATCAGGAAAACAAGGGGCAGCCTAAACAAGGAACACCTGGGCAAGAGCACAAACCACTCTTTCAGACACTGGGAGAAGGAGATAAAGGATAGTAAGACCTAATGATGCAGAAAGGTGAGACAGAATGGGGAGGAAAAATAGCACAATCACACTCAGCTTCTGCCAGGGTATGAAAGGCTCACCCAAACCCAGCACACACTCAGCAGGCTCTGGAGGACATTGGAGGCAGGAGAAGGACTCAGCTGCCTGGCCCTCTGCACTGTCTTCAGACCATGTGAGTAACACACCTTGGTGCTTCCTGCCTGACCTAGACACAGGAATCTTAGTGCTGATGAGAAAATGACTGAACTACGAATTGTTTTAAAATAAATTGTAATTATCAATCAAATATAAATCCATTATTTTAAAATCAAATAAGTTCATGCACTGAGCTTCTCTATGATATGACATTATTTCCTGAGGAGAGGCTTGTTGACAATGGAGACAATCTTGTTAAGTGAAGGACTGTTTTGAATTTAAGAGCAAAGTGCTAATACTCTCTTGTCTTGTCTGTCTGTTTAGTGGTGTTTGAACATTTAAACAGCCTGAGCAGTGTGATAATGAACTCTGCCTTGCACAGGGAGTCACTGCCTGACAGCATTGCATTAGGGATGGTGACAAAGGCCAGTAATAGGCAGAGGCTATGACCATTTCCACCAGGTATAATATAGATAAATTACATGATGAATATGTACTTGAATAAGTGTGTACTTGGTCCTTGTTTTGAGTTCAGAAACAAGACAGCTGGAAGGTAGTTTTGAATGTTTTTTGTATTTTTGTGATGGTCCTATGACAAGGGCACTGCCAAAGCTCTGGAACGGAGCTACTTCCCCCGTTTGCTGGGAACAATTCAGAAAGTAGCCCTGGGGTTAAACACAGACCTCCCACAGCTTCCTTTTTAACAGGTCAGGCTGTTACTCAAGAACAAGGGGAAGGTAAAGAACCTGTATTATTTTTTGATTCCTTTCTACAGTGTCAACATCAGATACCTCTCTGCCACCAATAAAGGGAGGGAATATTGTTCACTGGTGGCAGTTGCTGGTATCCTACTCAAACACTGTGTAAATGTCAGGCTTCAGCCTGCTGCAAAATCAAAATTGGCTGCCGAAAGTGAAGTATCTGTAGGTAATCTTTGCTCTGGGATCTTTGCCTATATGAATTATGAAAAGGAATATTAAAATAAATGGAGGATCTTGCAATTTCTGTGCTTTGTTTTCAAAAGTTGACCTATGTGCTTTCTTGAAGTAGTGACATAAGGACATTTCTTCAATATTTGTA
The DNA here is from genome assembly GCA_035041345.1 of Poliocrania exsul. NCBI lineage: Eukaryota > Metazoa > Chordata > Aves > Passeriformes > Thamnophilidae > Poliocrania > Poliocrania exsul. The sequence continues at coordinate 22,478,989 of JAWWLZ010000012.1, forward strand.
AGGAAAATGCAAGGATTTGTTAATTACATTGTTTTGGTCTTGCTGCTGTTTGTATTTAATGAAAGGATGGTCCCAGGATCCTGTCTGTTGCTCTGCCCTCTAACCAGTGTCTCTTTGTTTTCTCTTTTTGTTCTTTCTTTGACTCTCAAATGTTTTGAACATTTCAGAAGCAGGGTAATGCCACAGTGGGATAATGAGATGTTGTACTCTGAATTCATTCTCCCCTATGACAAGTTGAAAGTCCTAAAAAAACCCCAAAAACAATTGTTGCCTTTGGGGTAGGGGGATGTTTGAGGGGAGAGGATGATCAACAAACTTGAATTGCTGCTTGGAGAATCCTGTCTTTGGTTTGGCTGCTTTGGAATTTAGGCAATTGTGGTTGGAATTGGATGTCTTACCTGGGTGGGATTTATCAAGTCATCATTGCCTTTCCAAGGCAAGGACTCGTTTGTCATTTGCCTCAAAAGATCCTGAAGTTTATACAGTCTTAATGGACATAAGAAAGAAGGTGTTCCTATGGGCACTAAAGCATTAGAAGCAAAATGTTGAATATACTTTTTCTATTTTGTGTTTCTAGAGCATACCCAGTTTTCAGCTGTGCATTGTTCAGCATGTCTCCTCAGTGAGAATCTTCTGATATATATATATATATATATAAAACTTTTGTCCTAGATTTTTTTTTAAAGCCTCCTCTGTCATGAAAAAAATGTTCTTTCTTCTGCCAAGGTTGGCCTTTCATAAACATGACTGAGCTGTTTTAGATAGAAACTTTCAGCCAAAGTACTTTGCTTTGGGAAGGCCAGGCTCAGAAACTTTCTGTGTGGTATAAAGTTTGGGTGTTCACAGGGAAAAAACTCATGAAAGAGTAACTCAGCCAACATGGGGACGTGCTGCTATAACAGGGTTTTGTTTCAAAATGTGACCCTGTCCAAGTTGAAGTCCTTTACTGAGATGTACATGACTTGTGGAAGAGCTCTGCTTCTTCCAAACCTTCTTCTGTGTCCTTTCCTTCTGCATGGATGAGTTATCAGCATTCCCCTTAGCCAAGACTTTCAGCCAGGCTGCTCCTCGGGGTGTTGCTGTGAGCAGGCAGGGCACTGTGTGGACCCTGTGGGAAGCTGAAACCTCTGAGAGTGCAGTTTGGGCAGATGCAGAGGTTCTGCTGAAGTTAAAGTTATGTGGATGTCTGCCCCAGGTGAGGATTTAGCCCTAATTACCTAATGGTTGAGGATATTTTCTGGTGTACATGGCCAAGTAAACTGATGGGAGGAGAAAAATTGGATTGCAGGGTGTGGCTTTCTTGAGTTTTTGTTTCTTCTTTCATCTTGCCCCTTGGGTTCCTTCTTATTCCTATTTGAGGCATGTAAAACAGTACTAGTATGACAGCCTCATGTGAAGGGTGTTATGTCAGGAGCAGGTCAGACTGCTGAACTTCCTCCTCTCAGTTCTTAGGAGCAACTCCTCAGCTCTGAACTCTTGTGCAGACACAAACAGGCATGTTGCAGTTGGCAGCTTGGGATCATTAGCCATAAAGTATAATGCTGGGCTTTGTCTGACAGTTTTAATCAACTTCTTCCTCAAGGTCACCCTTGGCTTCTGAGTTATGGGAGTCCCAAAACCTGTTGTGATTTATTTTGATGAAGATAAGTCAGTCCATGTTTTCTGGCAGTTTGGCTGTTCTGTGATCTGTAACTACATTGCTTCTAGTCCTGAAAATACACTCAGGACAAATATGTGTGGATGGACAGCTCAAATAATAGCAATCCATCTTAGCAAATGGCATTAGTTCTGTTATTGCTTCTTTCAGCTGACTTGTCCCTTCATAAAAGGGGAGGCTCATTACTCCCATAGGAGGTTCAGGAAAACCATTCTTGCCAGAAAAAACCTGCTAGCTTTCTGGTAAAACACTTTTACAGTTTGGGAAGTGACAGAGGCATTTGTAAAGATTCTTGGGCAGTTCAAGTCAGAGTGAGGAGGAGGTGGGTGCCTGAACTTGCTCCAGCCACTCAGCCTGAGGGCTACAAAATTCAAACCCATTTGTATCTGCTTATTTCCTTTGCATGTGCACATACAGCAGGGATCAGGAGGATGCCTCACAAGGTCAGCATGACTGCCTTAGGAATGGTACACAGCTTGTATCAGCATGATTCCCAAGTGGCTCAGTGGATGCTGTGGTGACAAAATTGGTAATAATCATAAACAAGTTTACCCTGCTGCAATTTTGATGTAGCTGTGCCTGTATGAATACCCAGCACAGTTCCCTGGATGGCCTGGGAACTCTGGAGCTACTCTCTGCATAGAGGACTTGTCAGACTTCCCAGTGACAGGGTGGCTGAGCTCCCATCCAGCCTTCAGCAAAGCAACACATGGGATTTCTGCAGAGTCCCAGAGACTCCCCCAGGTGGCTCTTGCTGTGCTCAAACTGGTAGATGGTTCTTTTGTGCTGGGATGTGCTGGTTAACTTCCTGGGAAGAGAAGCCAGGAGCTCCTGAGGGTTCTCCCTGTTGGCCTCTGCTGTAGGCAGGGCCGTTGACCAAACTGTACAGAGATATTAAATATTCAGGCAAAACTGCTCAGTAGGGGTGGTCTTGTAGAGCAGCCTTTGTTCATGGTTAAGACAGTTATGAGATGGTTTGTGTGCAATTTAAGATAGTGAATAGATATGGATTGTGCCTGTGCTGGAGTGGTCAGGTGGGTGTGCTAGTGGGAGGTGAGGATTCTCCAGAATGGTTCAGGGAGACTTAGCTCATCTGGCTGAAGGGACCTTTGGAAAGATACAGTGGGGGCACCCATCAGTAGGTTGCATTCTCTAAAGAAGCATTATCCAATACCAGTTAATTATTTTAGCAGCCACTCGAGTCTGTGTCCATGAGCAGTATCCATTTGGCACATGGGATGCCTCCTTTGAGTTACTGCTGCCACCAACCTTTTTTTGACTGTTCTTCAAAGAGCTGGAAGAAAATTTTGATATGTTAATGAAAGATATTAGTAATTGTGAAAAGTGCCAAGTGTCAGGTTTCCTAAAACCAAAGTTCATGTGGGCTGGTACATATTTCTGCCTGGGATTACTTCCAAGCCAACAGTAGTGTGGGCACTAGTCCTGGGAACAGGAAACATCAAGAGACAGAAAGCCCAGCACAGGTGCAAGTGCTGCTGTGGCTACATCTGAAAAATGCACAAGCCCCTCAAAAATACCTAGGTGACTAGACTGGGCCTAAGTACAAAGTCTGGATTGCAGTTTAAAAAAGAATTTGAATATAGGCTCTCAGCACTGCTATTCCTTGCAAAAAGCCCTTCACAGAAACTTTGTCTTTATTTATAAAACAATTGCAGCCAATGATACCTGGCTGATACAGGTGGCATTTCAGCATTTGAATGAAGTCAACAGGTTGTCAGTGCCTGTTTGTTAGAGGAGAGTGCAGGTTATTTGCTGCAAGCAGTTGAGATTGAAAGAATTGAGATAATGCAGGCAGACTGCCATCTTTCTCCCATTCCCTGTGTTCCCTAAGCTAAAAACACGTTGTTGCTTTCAGTTCTAATATTCAATATATTCAATGCTTCATGAACTACCAGTCAGAAAAATTACTACCTTGTTGAAAGTAGGCAAAAGCCCACTTGAGATAAAGTGCAGCTTAAGGAGATTGCCTCTGCCTTAGCACTGGCCATCATGTCTCCCTCATTTACAAAATTCTTCACATTAGAAGATTAAAACTTAAGCAGAGGGTGACCTTTTACGGAAGTGTTTCTGCTTATTGCTCCTACTGAGCTCGTCATTCTGGGAGCTTTTCTGTTGATTGCTGTGGCCACTCTGAAAGGGGTTTCTGAGGCTCTCCTCTTCTGCCTGGCCCCTTTAATGGAAGATACTTCTTTTTCTGGACTCCTACACACAAATAAAGAGGCAGTAGAAATCATACTTTTAAGTAACAGGCATGGGTCAAGAAACAGCCTTACTTTTACAGACAAAAATTGTTGCCTTTATCAGGGAAAGGAAAAGATTTTAAATTTTTAAGATTTTTTTTCCATATTGGTTTACAGATTGCAACAATTTGCAAGTGTGTTGTTGAGAGCAATCCCACCTTTTTTGCTATATATCTGGACCAAAGAACTTGGAAAATAACTGTACAGGCTACTGAGACTGTGGAGTTGGCACTTTTTTGAGTGCTCCTCAGGCAGAGTCACTTTGTGGATGGCCAGTGGCTGCACTGTGGGGCTGGGCTGTCCTGCCAGCACTGTGGGTATTTGATATTCTCACCACAGTCAGTGTTTGTTGTAGATATATGAGGGGTGGGGGCCCTGAGGCAGGAGGCTGTTTTTACACCCAAGACAAACAGCTGATGCAGTTTGGATGGCTCTGCTTTTCTACAGTAGAGGAGCTTGTAATTCAGCCCACTGTTCCCACCCAGACAGTGATGAATTAAATTGCTCTGTACCTATACAGGAGCCTCTTGGCAACCCAAAACCTAACACTTCTAACACTTCTCTTCCTGAATAGACTTTCTCTAGGCAATATTTTATTGCCCAACTTTTAATAAAGTCCTGTGAAGTAGCAGTAAAGCTGAATATGAAGCTCAAATATGTAAGAGGCAAATTGCAGCCAGCCCAATACTTCAGTTTGACAGTTAAGTTACACTGTAACAATACCTGCATGTGGATCATTCACATATGGCATTGTAGCTGTAAATTAAACTACGTTAAATCTTCAAGCATCCAGTAGGAGATTTCCCCATCTCCTCTGGCCCCAATATGCAGAGGAGTTTGGCCCAATTAATTTTTCCAGCACAAGAATTGTGATGGATCCTACTACTGCTTTTTAAATAGATTTCACTGGAGATTAGAGCTGCAGGATATGGTGTCCTGAAGAATCCCTCTGGCCGTATCAGAAAAGAAACATCAGTGTCACGTTCCTTCTATTTTTAATGCACTCACTATGGAAACAGATCTGTGTTTCTCTGCTGTCTGTCCATCTCCCTAGTAATTTTGAACTGTTGGATGACATAAATCAAATGTGACAGCGGTAAAGGTCTTAACAGACAATCAGCTGCCTGCAAGTTTTTGTACAAGTTAGTGTACAGGATACAGAGACAAGATTCTACTTTATGCCTTTATAAACTTAGTCTGCAGTTTGTGTTTAACCTTTATTAAATATAATGAGTTTACAGAGCAGGGGATTTACCTTTCGTACTCTAAATGTGGGTAGTGATGCAGGTGGAGCAGGGCAAAGCTGTTTGCATAATTTCCAGCACCTGTTGAACTGTGTGCTCACACTGAAGGAACTTGGCCCAGGGCAGAAGCAGCACAGCAACTTGGCTCTTTGTTAGTGATAATAGATGTTGGTTGAGCTTTGACTTTAACGGAGCATTTTCAATCAAAGCAGTTGTACCTAAAATAGTCCTGTACTGAGTGTGATCTCAGCCTGGCAGTGCCCCCAGGCTGGTTGTTCCTGCTGGTCAGTGTGCCTGGAGTGGGGTGGAGCAGCTGGGCTGACTTTGTGGCTTTTGTTACTCTGTTTAGGATGTGGTTTAGGGTGTAAGCCTGTGTGCCTTTGCAGTGTTGCTGGACCATGACATGTCCCCTTCTCCAGCGTGCCCAGTGCCTGCTGCTTTGTTTCAGACCCTGAGGTAGAATGAACTACTTTGAGGGCTTTTTACAATCAAGGTTCCTGTTCTCCCACCCACTCACCCACACTTCTGACCTTATTCACTGCCCCAAGAGAATGGATTTCCTGCCTGGTTTCCCCTCCAGACTGTGTCTACATCCAAGTGTAAACTGTGGGATGACTTTCAGACTGTCTAATGTTATCATGTTGATTAACTTTTAATGATTTATTAGCCCGACTGTGGGTTTTAATGCTGTTAATCCTCTTTTTAAAATGTTTTGCAGGGTTGAAATGAAGTTTGAACTTCCCCACTTTTAGAAGGGTCTCCTGCATTTGCAGTTTCTGTTAATGCTTTGCCAGTCTTTTGTACACACCTGAGTAAGAGGAATTGTAACAGGAGGCATGTAAACCAGTCCAGTTCTTCTATTTGCTTTGTCTGGCAGCACAAGAAAAAAGGAATGCTCACTGATGAGGAGAAACATGCTCCAAAAGAGTCTGAGAAACACTTTTCATGACAGATGAGTGGCATGTGGAGCATTTTCAGTCCTGGGAAATCATTAAGGCAGACACTGTGGCAGAGCTCAACGTCTTAGAGACCAATAGCAGCAGAATCTGTAGTGTTTGTAGCTGCAGCAGGAAAATCAGATGCACAGAGAATGCCAATACAGAATGGGCACAACTCTTGTGAAGGACATCCTTGAGTATTCAGGGTGGTTAATTTAGGTTTTGTACCTCTAAATGGTAATTGGTAAGAAAGAAAAAGTAAAAATGATTTCTTTTACATGAGAACCTGAAAAAGACCATGTTCCCCACTTGCTTCAGCTGTTTTTTTTTCTCCAACATTTCCCATTTCCAGCTGCAGATACTTGCTGTGCTATTCTGCCATCTCAGGAGTTTGAGGGAAAAGAACTGGAAGGAATAAGATACTTTTTTGGGGAAGGGGGAGAAGGGACAATTTAAAGAAAATATAACCAACTAACAGGTGATGGTTTTGGCACCCATACCTCTAACAAACACTTCCCAAATTCCTGCCTCAGGTAGAGAAGTGCTTGATTGCAGGTTTAAAGAAGCAAAGGGCCCTCTGGTTTGAAGCTGCTGAAGGGCTGTGCTCCCTTCCATGGGTGTCTGTGTGTATGAGCAGTGCAGCATTTTACCAGTATGGTGTAAAATCTGTAAAATTGAGAGCTTCTCTTGAAGTATTGGCTTGCAGTCTTCGTGCCTGCTCTTCCACCACAAGCCAGGCTGTCTCAAACTGCAGTGTGACCCTGAGTGGGCTCCCTGACAAACTGTATTTGCTTATTGTTTACTCTGAAAACAGCTCTCAGTGGGTTTTGTGGGGAGAGGATGGGGGGAGGAAGAGAGATGGTTGTCTGCTGGTCTTCTCCAGCACTGTTGAAATGCTGAATCAGGTAGTGGTCCCTGCAGTGTCACCAGAGGGTTTCAAAAGGCACCTGACCTTCAAAGGGGTTCCACATCTGTGTCTCTCCCTGAATTCAGCTTTCAGAAATCAGGACAAACAAGTGTTGCAGGCTTTTTGTGTTTGTTTTGGTTCTTTTTTTTTTTTCTTCCTTGTTTTTGAATTGGGTTTGGGTGTTGGGTTTTTTTTTCTGGATGTTTGGGTTTTTAGTTGATTGGAATGTTTTTGTTTGTTTGTTTAGGTTTTTTGTTTGTTTGTTTAAAATCTCCCTGTCTTTTAAAACACACTGTCTGGAACCCTAAGCAGTGTATTTTGCTGCTCCTCGTGGGATCTTGTAGTTGCCACTGGGAGCTGTTTATGGAGCTGTGTCACCTGTCTCTGGCAGTTTTATCTCAGTCATGTTTGTAACAACTTTAGAAGTCATGCTTAAGGCTGAGCATAGAACTACTTAGGTTTTCTGCTTTGTATTGCAACCTAACAATATAGCAATATATACACAATATAAATAGAACAATATATATACAGTATAAATAGATAATATATATATATCAGGAGTAAACATAATGTAAATGCTTAGGAAATTGGTTAAATTAATTTATTCTCAAATTCAAGGGGTACCTTGATGCTGCAGTGTAATTCATATCTGCAGGAGTCATGACATCATCAGGACATGTGCTTTTATAAAAGCTCTTTGTCATTATTGGGAAGGTGGCTTCAAAAAATCTCAACATAGATTGGATAGCTCTTTAAAATAATTGGTTGAATATTAATTTCTATGGCTCAGTGCAATTATTTTAATTATGGGGGATTTATTAGGTGCTAATGTAAATATTATAACCTCTTCTTCTGTAATATTCTCTGTCATTTAATGCTAATTCACAGAACCATTAGTAAACTGTTAATAGCCAGGGCTGGAATGCATTCAAGTGCATAACATCTCACACTGCAGTTGGGGAACTGTGTGTTCCAGTTCACACATGTGCTTTTGAACACAGTCATGGGCTGTTTGCAGCCTTCTCATACAAGTCAGAGAAGGCTCAGAGTGAACTGTGAGGGATTTCTTGGCATCTTGGCTAACCTATCCTGTCCAGTCCTCATCATCTCAGTGACTGCTGGTTCTGTGGCTCAATTACGACATAACTTTGTATCTCATGTAATCTGTTTGGAAGCTCAGATGATTACATCTCCTACATAATTGTAAAACTTACCATGGTAGCAAAGGCAGTTTCCCAATCTTATGTTTATTTTATTTTGTATCCATGCAATTGTGGGTCCTTTCCAGCTGAGGATATCCTATGATTCTACTTTAGATTTTTTTTGGCATGGGGGTTGCTAATAGTGGGTTGTTTCTGTTCATGTTCACTGCTTATTGTTGTCTGATTTAGCTCCTAGTGACTTGATAATGCCAGTGCAGGAGGGGGTGACCTAGTTGTTTATCATGAAATATTTACATCTGTTATTTTCGTAGTCAAGGAGGCAAAAAGGTAGAAATGAAGTCAGTTTGAAATAACTGGGTGAGGGCCAGCGAATTCCAGACTTTGGAAAATGCTCCATTTTAATACAAAGCTTTAAATTCTGAAGTGACAAAAACAAAACCCAAAATAAGTGCTGACATGAGATCTATCAAGAATTTAGGTGCCTAAAACTGCTGTCCTGAAGAAGTCCATGTAGCTTGCCTCAAACCTCTGGAAGGGATTTAAAATCAAGAATCTTGGCTCCCTGGAGCTGCAGTGTCCCCTTGGCAGGCCCAAGGGCTGCACCCAGGTGTGCCCAGGATGTGGGAGCTGGGAGCTTGTTCCCTTCAGTGCCCTGCAGAGCTCCCTGGGGAATGTCTGTGCTGGTGGAGGGAGGGCACTCAGCCTTCCTGAGGCTCCTGCTTCTACAGGTTGCTGATGCTTGTGATACTCATTTTTTTTTACATTTGGCTGAGGGAAAGAGGGGGACCTGAATTTGCCTGACCTACCTGAGTGTGGGTTCTTATCCCTGGTGTGCCATGCAGTGCTGAAGCAGCCACACTGCTGGCAGTTTGGGCTGGGGCCATGCCCATATCCTCTTACACTGAAGGACTGGGGCACTAGTGGTCTAAATGTGTCAAAAAGAGGAAAAATGCCTGGAAAGTCAGAAATGTGAGTTCAGCCATTATTTCAGGGCAATTTATATATTCTCTGAAATTAACTTTTAATTAAAATTCTTGCCCCCATGCCCCCAAGACCCAGAGTTCTGAACCTCAGCCTCCCACCCCAGAGGATTACAGGAGAGACAGCTGCTGTTAGAAAATGAACCACGAAAGAGCCTCCTTCCCACCTTCCAGACACAGCTGAGCTGTGGGTTCCCAGCACAGAGAGTTCTTGTTTCCTCCCTGAATGTGGGAGTTGGAAGAATAAACTTTGAGTTTCAAACCAGCTCGTAGCATTTTCCTTTCCAACGAGCTAAAGACAGTGAACATCAAAGATGCTGATGCCACTGTGTTGGAATGTGGGGCGCTGGGCTGGCAGCAGCTGGCACCTTATCTCTGCCCAGACAATGCACTGGGAGTGTAGCCCTGTCTTTCAGGATCAAGGTGATTCTTTCCTGTGCTCAGATGCCTAAGAGCTTGCTGAGGCACAGCCAGCTCCCAGAGACCTGAACTGAGAATTGTTCTGCTTTAATGGACTATATTGCCCCCAGCACTTTTTCCCCTTTTAGAAACAAAGTCACAGTATCAGCCTTGCTAGTTTAATAAACATAGAATTAAAACCTCAGCATTTTTAGACCATTTTTAAGAATCTCGTTTCATTAGAGGATCAATTTGAAATAACTTTATATACCATCTTTAACAGCACCATCTGGTGGCTTTCAGGTAATGACATTAACCATGGCTAGAGTTGTTTTCTTACAATATTCCAGAGTGTGAAATACTTGGATTGTTTTATTATGAATGCCAGAGCAGGCATGTGGATCCTGTATGGGAAATATGGCAAAAAGCCCCAGACTTGACAAAAGCATGTTGCTGAAGTGTGGGGGTAAACCAGGGCACAATTCAAGGCTTGTATGTGCATAAATATTTGAGTACTAGAAGAGGGATATTTTCTCATTCCTGTAATGTGTTTAAAGATGCCTACTTACCATACAAAATCTATTATTAAAGATTATTTTATACTTGCTTCTAATCTCCTTACATGTATGTGGAGTCAGGAGAGATCAGCAGAGTCACTGATTGGAAGAGCAGGCTGCTGAAAAGCATGGGGAATTGAAAATATGTTGAGGGCTCAGGAGTGTCAACTTCCATTTTAATTTATTCAGTCTCAGCAAACAGAGAGGGTGGATATCACAGCAGTGAATGAGGAGGATTATCCACACTCAGCCAAGGAAGCCTCAAAATACAACCAAAGGCAGAACCTCTTGCTGTTATGAGCCTTTGTGTAGTGCGAGGTACTGAATAACAGCTTCTGGAGCTGGTGTGTCATGGCCACAGAGATGCCACTGGAATTCCTGCACAGGAGTTTCTGAGTGGGCAAAGTATCCTGCTGGTGCTTCCCTCCCCCAGCTGGTATCCAACATATCACTCTTCAGTGTGCTGCTTTTCATTAGTGATGTATGAGTGGCATTAAGTGTAAGGCCACATGGATTTAGAGCTTTGTACTCACTGTAACAACAGCTGATGATTCCTCATGGAGCTCCTGCTCATGTTTTAGTCTCTGTGCTATCTAGAAAATCCAATTCCCTCAGTGTTAGGTGATCTCTCAGGCTAAGTATGTTGTCAGCAATTACGGCTGTGTACGACAAGCCTTGGCACCAGCAGCTTAGCACTGGCTTCACTGATTAGAAGCAGAACTTGTGCCTGGCCACTTGTAAAGCAGCTTCCAGGACAGAACCCTGTCCAGAGCAGAGCTGTCTGTGCCTTGCTTGTGCTTTGTCCTCTGCTTGGTAACACGAAATAAAGGTGATCTGGGAAATACAAATCTCAAATGTTTACAACTGCTGGGTTTTTATTTCTGAGGAATGTAGATTATTTAAAAGAACAATATATTTGGAATTTGTATTGAGAAAAAACAAATTAAATGACTGCAGGAAGTGGTTTGGCATAGCAGGTAGCAAAGTGCTGTCTCAAAACTGTGTTCTTTGTAGGTGACTGGGGGTGACAGGCATGGTTGGCCATGTCAGTGATAACAGTGCCTCTTCCTGTCCTCCCTGTATTATCTGAGTTCTGCTCTCCCCACAGTTAAAGTCATCTGCAGATATCAAAGCTTTGCAGTACTTTTTTTTTTTTTTTTTTTTTTTTTTTTTTTGTGGTGAGCATAATGAACTGTGCCCTCAGCAGATGCATGTCCCCCCACCTCTGATGATTGCAGTGGTGTGTCATATATCCACAGTGACCTGCAAGGCATCCTTGTCTGGCAGAACCTGAGGGCATAGCAAATAGCTTCTGTTTTCCCCCAGAAATAGTATCTATTTTGTGTATTTCAAATGAGCTTTCTGCTTCATCTCTGAAATGAAAAAGAAATAGCAAGTGATGGAAACAGTGATGAAAATGGTGATGAGGATTTATGTGTATAATAATCATCCACAGATATTAAAGCTTTGCAGTACTGTTTTTCAGAGATACTCATATGAGTCAGTGAGATCTGATGACTTGCTCAAGGTCACAAAGCAAGTTTGTGGCAGAGACAGAAGTAGAAATTGCATCTTAAGAGTCAGTAGTGTATCATATTCCTCTGGTTGTTACAAACAGTGCTATGCTGTCGGATGTGGCAGGGCCACAGGCTGCGAAGGAAGTGGGGGCACCCCCAGCAGTGACCTTAGCAGTGCATGCCATCTTTTAAAACTCACTTCTACATCTCCAAAATTGCCTTAACTATGTTAGCTTCAGTAAAATTAACACAATACAAAATTTACAGAAGTGGTGATTAAGTTTCGTTTGGGTTTTTTGTGTTGATGAAGAAATTGTCAAATGTTTCCCCCAGGCACTCCCAGTATATCCACACTCCACAACTGGTGTGTGTGCAGAGCTGAGCTTGCTGTGATCACAGGATCACAGGAGGTTGTTTGCCTTGTATAGTTTAAGGGAGCCACTGTCTGTGCTATCAGCATTTGGAGCTGCCCTATTGCTGTGTGAAAATACTTCTCATTTCTGGCCCTTTCATAGTGGCACAAATTTTGTAGCCAAGAATTGTACCTCTGACTTAGTGCTGAGTCGTGCCCAAACCTGGTTCAGAGTGTCAGTCCAAGAGCAGAAATAGTCTAATTAGTTCCAGGATTCCTGCAGGAGAAGCAGAAGCCAATCTGTCACAGCCATTCTGCACTTCAAGAGGTACATGGCAATGGGGAAATAGCTCGTGCCAGCTTGTTAAAAAGGAAGCTGGAAGTTGCAGATGGCACGGATGTGATACAGGAGGCAGAGAACAAATGGTTCCCACCTAGTGAGAAACACTTCAGAAAGGGCAGAAAGGAAACGTCACCACTTAATAGCAGCAGGATGGTGACTGCTGAAAGCAAGAAAGAGTCCTCTGAAAAGTTAAAGCTTTATCTAAATGAGGAAAATGCAAAGGATTATAAAAAAATGACAGGTTAAATGTAGAAATGCAACAAGGCAGACTGAAAAAAGAGAAGCATTTGCAAAAAGTGTCAAACCTAGTAGAAAATAAATCTTCAAACACATCAGCATCAGGGAGCCTGCCAGAAAAATCTCTAGGGCTGGTGGATGCTCAGAAACGACAAACGAATTCTTTGCATCTGTTGCTCATTGTGAAGAAATGGCAGTTCCCTGTGCTGGAACACTTCTTAAAGAAGAATTCATCAGAAAGTCTCTTTCAAATTGAAGAGTTGGTAGGAGAATTTATGACTAGAATTTGCCAAGTAATTTGTTATTAACCCAAGCTTTCTGTAGGAGTTTGAGAATGAGATAGCAAGACTAACTGGGGTGTTGCATAAAAGCACTCTGGTGTTTGAAGACTGAAAGATGGCAGATGTGATATGGCTTTCTGGAAATGTGATAAGGGAAACCACAGGCTGATGGGCTTGAGATATGCACAGGAAGAAATTTCTAGGCAGTGGTATATTGAGAATGGAATGAAAGGGTACAGGCAGAAACTTGCAGAGACAAGAGACAGCCTGGCTTTTGTAAGAAGTCAGGTTGTGAAAAATGCTGGAGCTTCTCTAATGATTTAGCAAACACATCTGTTCTGGGACCCAGGATGGTCAGCAGATGCAGAAATGATTTGGGAAGAGTTGAATATTTGTTGTTATTCATTACTGTCCTGAATGACTTTGAATTATTGATGATGACTGAAGAATTTTATAAGAAGCAAGTGAACCTGAGTGACTGGGCAATGAAATACAGAATGACTGTGCAGATAAAGAAAGTGAAACATTGCTTTATGTATGGGGAGGAGGGAATCAGAATGAGGGAGAGTTGGTTGGGCTCTGAGCTGATTCTTGAGCAAGAAGATTGTGAAAGAAATGCCACCTCAGTGTTCAGGAATGGTCCAACAGGTATCTCAAATACTGCAGTTGTTAGGACAATAAGAGAGAGCAACTTGAGGAGGCATTAATTGCAAAGAACTTCTGTATCCTGGATATTGTATGCAGTTATGGTTCCTTTAGTTCCAACCCAGTCCCAAACATGCTGAAACTGGATGAAGCAGTGAGAAGGCAGCAAGGCTTTTTGAAATCTTGGGCTGGGCTCTGTAAAAGAAGTGAGCAGTGAGGCTTGGGCCTTTCAGCATGGAAAGGAGATTCCTGAGGAAAGCCAAGGGCTTTTGAGTCATGTGGCATGGAGAAAGAGGGTAGAATTTGATGTCTCTGTCTCAGAACAAGAACTGAGGGGCATGAAATGAAGCTGTCAGGAGATGGGTCAGGGTAAGTGTGGCTATTTGTGTGCCCCATTCTGCTGTGCCTGCCGAACTGCCTGGCTTCGGCCACTGCCAGAGGCAGCAGAGTGGGCTCTGGAGCGTTTCTTTCCCTGCTGTGGCTGCCTAATATTTGGCTTCAAGTCATTTGGGAAACCACTGCAGCAACTGCTCACAGCAGAACTGGCCTCCCAGGGGATCTCAGCTTATCTTCTTTAGTGCTAATTCAAGGTCAGAAATCAGGGCAGTTGGAAGTTGAGAGATGCTTATCCTGACCAAGCAACTTGTGTTAAGATTCCCACAGTAAATTTGTTTGTCATTAGTTCAAAGTCACTCCATGTGTGGGGGACAGTGGGGAAGGTCTGAGCAGCATCTCCACAGCCCCATGTGAGCAGGCAGCCCCCAGCCCCCAAGCAGGGATCCGGGCTGCTGCTGCCACCTCCTTCACTGGGGCTCAGGGATACGAGGCAGGAAATTGTAGCTCCAGGCAATGAAACCGGAATGTTGTGTTTGGGTTTGCAGTGATTGTGTTTTGGTTTCAGCAGTATTGTGAAAATCGAAATGTTGAGTGCAATTCTAAAAGACTACAGAAACCAAAAGATAAAAGTGAGAGTGTCCCATATGCTTCTAAAATATTAAAGCTAAAGCTGGGTCACCGCCAGCCTTTTGATAAAGGCTGTGCTTTTGCATTCCAAGCAACAAAGGACTAAATGATAAAGAACATGCTGACCCTTTATATGCAACTGTAGAGAGTAAGAGAAATCTCAGAAAGTATTGAAATTTTTCTTTGAAGAGTCTTTTCATGTTACTTTCAGATGTGAAAGGTAGGAGTGTGGTACAGATAGAGATCAGGGAGGTTAAGGGAGTAGTTCAGAGTGTGTGTGCACACATGGAAGTTGCTGGGAATGGTGTGTTTATGTGAAGGGAGTGATGTTCCTTATAAAGAATGATTTAGGGGAAAATGTTTTGTGGAAAATCAGTAAGTTTCATTTATACTGAACCCCCCCAAGTTTTTAATTTCTGACCACCTGACTCTCACAGTCTATTTATGCACATATGGGTAGGTTGGTATTTAGGAGATGTGTGTGTGCTAATTGTGTTTCCATCTTGATACCCTTCAATACTTTGCTGGTCTTCCCTGTCCTTAAGGATGCTCAGATAGGGGGATTGCATGGTCTCTGGTTGAGACACAAGACTGATCTTACATCTTGCAAAGGTGCACCTGAGAAATGCAATAGTCAGGCAGAGTTAAGGTTTCCACAAGTGTAGTGACAGTACCAAGTAGTTGCATGTGTTTCCATGTCAATATGAAACCAGTTGAATTGTCTACCACCAGGAGAGGGACACTTGACCATTCAGGTCAAACCTGTACACCTGCTGCACCATTGACTAGGCATAAACCCTTTCAGCTTTATCAAGTGCTTAAATCAGTTTGAAATATTTAGTGGTTTCATATTTGGTTCTCAGGCCCCCAGGCATCTGAAATATCAACTGTGTTCACATGCAGCAAATTGATTTCCCAGGCCAGGACATGGAACATGGCACAGCCATGGGGAGCAAAGGTGCTCAAGGAAGAAGAGTTTGCCTTCTCCTCCACATGCACAGGAGGAAGGAGGACAATGAATGTGAAGGAAAGAAATCCCAACAGGCCTTGCAGTGTCTGCAGGTTCTTCAGATCAGGACAGTAAGTTCCCTAAAAGAGGATCAACAACCTTGCTGTTGATTTACAGAATATTTCAACACAAATGAGTGGTTTAAGGCCAAATGTTTCTGCCCGGTCCCTCACCCTGGTTTCACGTAGGTAAAGAATATTCTCATTCTTTACCTGTACTGGCATTACTGAACTCCAAAGATTAGTGTGCTGCTGTGTGTCTGATCTCTAAAACTGCTGGAACACCTAGAAAAGTATCTTTGTAAGCTGTAAGGAGAAATGAAAATAAGAAACACTACAAATGTTGATTATTAGACCCAGAAAGATCAGATACAGTAACATATGAACTGAATGTTAAAACCCTGGCATAGAGCATACATGGCATGAATCATCCCAATTAAATGGAGGAAATTACTTAGCCACATGAAAAAATATGCCCTGACATTAAAAGCTACTAGTTTGTTTTACTTTTTTCTGGCACTTTATTATTTCAGAAGCTTTAAAGAACTCCAGCCTCATAACTCCCATGATGAGTGTTCTAATTAAGAACGTTAAGAATGTCTTCTGATTGTTTTGAGTTAGCTAATAACTTGATATGCTAAATAAATCAGGCAGTTCCCAATCCAAATGTAGTGTCTGGCTTTGGAAATACAGTATGCTCCCTTCTCTGCTGTGTGAAATGGATCTGAACAGCTGGAACAAATGTTCTTTTCACTAAATTATAAATTACAGCTGTCTAGAATAAAACATTTAGTTCTAGCACTCAAGAAATAGGTTTTTAAGAAGTCCTCCTATTTATCAGTTTAGCCATTGATTATGTGTGTAAGATCATTGACTCAGAGCAGTAGTGAGTGGAATTCTTCATTGCTCAAATACCAGACTAAAAGTACCCATAGTTTTACATCCAGGAACCTGATAATCCTTAAGAATGCCTCAGAGCATTTCAGAACTAATGCTGTATGTAAGCACTTATTACTGCCTTTCTGATCAGCAGTAACATGTTTGCTGAGTGGGGGAGGAAGACAAATTTGCTTCCCTGAGCTCTGTACTTGTCAGGTTTTCAGTCTATCAAGTCCTGCAAACTAGCAGATTAATTTCCCAAAGGTTGAGATTGCCTTCATGGCTGTGGAGTGGTAGGAGATCAGGATTAGGGGCAAACTGAGCTTCCTAGCAATAACCATTAAACTGGCAGCTTTCTTTTCCTTGGTGCAAGAGAGGGAACATTGCCATACCTGTTCCAAAGGAGATATGATCTGCTATCACAGCCTGCCATTGTTCCTCATGCTTGTCTGGAGATGGAACCTGAAATTAGCATGTAGGTTTGACAGAATTAATTTGTTTTTAAATATTGGTCCTGCTACCTGGTATTCGAACAGTTTTATCTTCCACATATGCTGACAACTTTGCTCTTCACCAGTGTAGAGGGGGCTTCAACCTTTTAAAGTTTTGTACCCTTGTTTTCACAAATCTCTTCTAATTATAGTTGTTTTGAGCAGAAGGTTAAGGAGCATCTGCAGGGTGCTTGTGGCACTGGCTGTGCTCACACACTGTTCCTGTGTTCAGGGTTTCTGTTTGTGAAATCATCAGCTCAGCATCTTTTAGGTGTCATTTCAATGGAAACAGCTAAGATGTGAAAGTGTTACAGGCCCTTTTGAAGTGATGCACAGTTGGGAGGAACTAAAATAAGGGGGGAAAAAAATATGTTCTTGTGCCTGCAGCAATACCTGAAGACCATTTTTCTCAAAGATGTCTCATGAGGTTGACAGCAACAGGTTCTGATGCCTTTTATGATGCTTCCTCCAAAACTCAAAATTTCATTCTGGGCATTTCGTGGAAGTCTGCATTGGGAATTTTTTTCCAGTCTAAACACTTACAAACTTTCTCTGTCCATCAGTCCTGATAAAACTCTCAGGAACCAAGTTATCTTTGATTCCTCTGATGCTATTTGACAAAGTCTTGAGGGTAGACTGAGGAGGGAAAGGGTCCTTTGAGTATGTTTCATTAAACAGCAATCCAAAGCTCAGTAATAGCTGTAAAGGTGTTATCCATGGTCTGAAGGTGGCTGTTGGCCCCTCTCCAAAAGCCCTTCCCCAGCCTGTTAGTTCTCCATAACTGCAGAATTTGCATTGACAGGGCAAAAACTGCTTCTAAAAAGGAGTTGTAAAAACCCCCACCAGCACAACCAAATAAAAGCCAGTAATTGCAGCTAACAGCAATGTTCCAGCTAACATTGATGGTGAAGGAAAGAGGAAGCACTTATGCATCAGGTGTAAGTTGGTAAGTCAGCAATCTATTAAATAAATTAATCCTCTTTCCGCTTTAGGAATATCAAAGAGTTCTGTAATGCCCTTTGCCTTCTCTTCAATGAATTCAGTAAATACCATTCTGTGGGCTGCTGGCAAACTCTGCATCCAGTGCTGTACTGGGGAATCCAGAGGTTGTGCAGTGGTGTTTCCCTCTGCCTGTTTTGGAAAAGTGCACAAATATTCATGGCACAGATGGGTTTCACTTGGAAATTCACTTGGAAAAACTGTTTCTGGGGTAAACCAGGTCATTCCAACTGCAGGAAAAGGGAAAAGTGGGTTGACCAAATGGGCAAAGTCAATTAGTTAGGAAATGAAGTCTGGACAGAACATCTCTGTCCAGATGGTATCTCAACTTAATCATTCAGCTTCACTAACAGGGTGGTTTTGTTTCCTGATATGCACCAGGAATGCTTTGCTTTTGGGGACAGAAAGCATGTTTGGGAACTGGAGTGATGGCAAAGTTAGTACAGCTTGCAAATTAGAGACCAGATCTTGTCCCTGGTAACAACTATTTCTCCTGGATTTGCTAAAGATTGGATTACCCACCTCTTGCTCTGTTGCTCTGTACCATGGTCATTATGGGGTTAGATATGCAGCATTTACAACCCTCTGGAATTATCTCCAAGGCCCTTATGGAAAATAATTCTTTGCAATAAAAATATCACTGTATGAGCTAGAGAGTCCTTTATTCCAGTTTCCTATTGCGCAAATTCACATTTAAAATTTACATTTTGAGCTCACCTCAGTGGCTAATGTACATATATATATGTATATACACACATATACATGTGCATGTTTCCAGTGCAGCTGCAGGTTTATTCTGTGGGCTGCAAACCAACACTAAAAGAGGAAAATAACCCAGAAAAGCAGGCAGTGCTCAGTAGCTCACTGTAAGCCCTGAGCCCCATATGGTCTGTTGGGGTTCACAAACCTCAAGACAAAAAGATGGATTTTTAATGCACTCAGGCCAAATGTCATTATATGTTTATTTTATTTGCTCATTGTGACAGAAATGGGAAAAGAGGATTTTAGATTTAAAATAATTTTAGGTTTTTATAGTCTCTTAGGTTTGAAACTTCTTCAAATACCTGTTTGTGATGTCCTGAATTGGTTTCAGGCCTCCTTTATGGCTGTCAGTAACCACATAATGGAATCCAGTGAGGATTGATGTCCCAAACAGCTACATGTTACAGACAAACCTATCCATCTTTTAACTCATAATGCCATTTATTTTTGTGTAATTAGACTCATTAGAGTTCTGAACCCCACTTAGAAAGGAAGCTATCCTATGTCTATAAAATGGAAAAGAGATGAGGGTTTTTTGCTTTTTTAACATACTAAGAATTTCACATTTTTTGTCCTCATAGTTTCTTTTGAAGGATAAATTATTTCCTTTTCACTTTGAACTAAGGGAAAAGTAATTAAGTAGTGCTGAACTGAACAAACAACCATTACTTTGAGGTACCATAGACTTATTTCCCTATAATTTTTTATAGGTCAGTCAAGCTATAAATTAGCCAGGAAAGCCCTCAGGTAGACCTTTTGCTAATTGTCTGACATGGCTGCCTGCTTTTAAACCAAGGACTAACTGCTGAGGGTCTGTGCTGTAGTAAAGAAGGAAAAATTAAACGAGATTAAAACAGTTCAATATGAAAAGAAATGTTTATTTCATGGCTGCTCTGATTATGGCCCCACCCTGAAGGCAGATTGTGGTAAAGGCTGAAAGTGTGAAGGGAAGACTAAAATAACTAAATGCTGAAATGGCAGAATATGCTCAGTGTGTGGGTAACAGTAGATAGATGTCTGCCTGTGAGTTTTTGGGTGATTTTTCCTCTATGCAAGTCACTGTAGGTTCAATTTGTTGTGTCATGGTCACAGATAAATGATATACACTGTCATTGCACTTACCTCACACTTTCCTTCCTTCTGTCTGTCCATCTTCACAATCTGTGACTTGGAAGACCTGCAGCATATTTTATAGCAATATTAAGAGCTGGAAATACTGTGTGTGCTGCATGCAACTTAAATTCATTGGGGGTTTTGTTGTGAACAGGCATTATCGGCTATTATGCTCACAGTGTGTTCTCATCCATTAATCATTCCTATGTCCTCTTCTGCAGACTGATCCTTGCAAGGCATCAGTTTTACTGGAACACAATCTGGAAAACTTTCTGAGATTTTTTTTAAGAATTAGAAATGTTGGTTTCATGAGCTCTTTAAACTCTCTTTTTTAGCTATGCTATGTTGGAACTCTGATACCTGAAGGTGAAATAAGCCTGACTACCTTAAAGAGGGAAATACTGGCAGCTGAAAAACCAGGGGAATTTTCCTGCACCAGATTCCTGACTGCTCTAGCATCATAAAAATGAGCTATTTAAATGTTAATTGGCTTAGTAATATAACTCACAAATGTGAGTTCCAGCCTGTTGCCTTCTGCAGTGTCCTAAGCTGACAGCAGGTCTGTATGGCAGAAAGGCCTGCAAACTTTGAGCCCATACATGTTACTCACAAACACTTGGAAAAGGGACAAGGTGTTGGTGAATTGAGACTGTTCTTTCTCCCCATCACAACAAGGGTGTTGGGCCCATTGCAGTGGGTTTGCAGTATGAGGTGTGTTACACACAAATACTATTGTGCATACACATTGCAGTGCAAGGCTGGACACTTAATTAGAGCTCTTTCTAAATAATCCCCGCCCTCCACGTCACTGCCCCACACCCACTGGAGCAAAGGCGGGACCAGTGAAAACATGAGGACATGGGAATTAATTTTCATGCCTCTGGGGTTATGGGGGGCTTTTTGCTGTTTGGTTTGGCCTTTTTTTTTTTTTTTTTTTTTTGTATTGCATGTTTGTTTTACACTGTTTTAAGATTGTTTTAAGCTCTTAACTGTTCATTTTATGTGCATCTACCTCTTTGGGTCTGGTCTTGCAAGTAGCTGAGCACTGACCTTGGAATAACAGTGTGAGCTGTACTGGTGTAAACAGGTGTGTGTGTATTGAATAAATGCATATAAACCCTCTTTCATTTGATATTCAGTGGGCTTTCTGATCCACTGGCACAGGGATCTGTTCCATCCTACTAGATACATTAGCTTTCAAATGAGCATGTCTGATCTTTAGCAGAAGACTTTGTACTTGTGTGTCAACACAAGTTTGAAGACTTATATTTCTTATGGGAATAGTATTGCCAGTTAACTCTGTTTCCTTGCAGTGATGGTTCCTGTTCCATAGGATAACTGGTTTTTCCTGGTTATAGACACCTGTCCTAAGGCCTTTTTTTATATTTTCACTTGAGAATCTCTACCAGGACAAAGTAAGATATTTCTATAGTTTGTATGTCTGATAAATTCTTTCTTTGGAGCATTTTAATATATCGGCAGGATTTAGAGCTGTACTGAATCTGATCTTCCAAGAGTTGAAGGAAATGTTCATTAGAATGCATTGTCTCTTGCTGAGTTTGACCTTCACTACCCTGATGGAATACACTACAATATTTTATCTGCTTTCATTCTACTTTCCCCCCTTTGGATGATAATAAAAGTGAAGCAGTTTGCATGTCCAGCCTTAGTTCTCTGCAGTCTTGGTGCCCTCCTGCCATTCATGCTCCTGCTGAGGTCACTGTCCCTGTCTTCAAATCTCCAGGTTTTTCATCTTGTTTTCTGGCTTTGACAAGCAGGTAATGAAGTGGTTTTGATTTTAGTATTGCCCTCATGCTCAGGAGCTTGGGCTGTGTATGGTAATGCTACCCTGGTTTTTGGAACTTGGTGTCTTGACAGGTCCTGCAGTCTGTGATTTCTGCAGAGGCAGAGACTCCCTTTTCATCATCTTTGTTATTATAAAATGTCTTCAGTCCTCTGGAGGAATACTTAATATTAGCACTGGAACAGCAGCACTTTTCAAACTAACAAGTGTGATGGTAGCCCTGGTCTGATCAATGTCTGGTCTGCTGGGTAGGGACAGGGAATGAGGGAGAGGCACCTTCTGTCCTCTTTTCCCGTTCGTAGTTGGGGTAAACAAACGGTGCCTCAACTCCGCTGGCTGTTGCCTTTGCATTATTAGGAACTGTGATTTAAGAAACATGTTTGCCACAGAAATAAGAGAAGCTGCTGGTTAGTCATTATATCCCACACTGAAAAGCAACAGTTTATTTCCCTATACTGTTCCATGAGCATCAAAGGTTCACTAAATTTTAACAGTATTAGAATTAGTGGCAAAGAATGTGGATAAGTTTGAGATTTCTGAACCATAGTGTGTAAAACTCTCCCTCCACCTCACAATTAACTTCAATATGTTGTGAGACTTTTCCAGTATTAGTTCAAACTGAGAAACTCCAGCATGTTGTCATGGACAAATTGAGTTTGGATGGCAGCTGGAGGAAGAGCTTGTTGGTACCATTCACTCTGTGTCAGATAAATCTTCCAAACCTGAATGTCATAGTTTTCCTGCCTGTGTCTGGATCACTTCCATCACAGGGTGCAGCATCTCTGCAAGCAGGATAATATATGGCCTTGCAGAGGCACTCCCAATACTAAAAGTCTCAAATTGGAACTCTAGTTGTGTATCCCAGTAACTGTTTTCTCTCTTCCCTAATACTATGGGGTATTGCTGTGTCCATCCCAACAAAGGCAGTGTGATGGCTCCCATCACAGACAGCTGGAAGCCAGGTCTGAGCACACTTGGCACTCCAAAATTTGATACTGATATATGACCATGGTTATACATTCCATGAAGTGAAGTTCCTGAGCTTTGCTGATTGTCTCTCCGAGTCTCTGAGTGGCAACTGAGTCTTTTTGCTTCTGCTAGTGAACCTTTAGAAGTGTTGCTCATCACTAACTGATGGGTGAGGCTCTGTAATTAACATAGTGTTCACACTACCATAATTACAAGATACAGAAATTTTATTAGCCAGGATTATTTGTTAGTCACACCAGTCAAAGCTGCATTTTGATTAGTCACAAGAGGCCCTGACAGAACATGGATGTTAACATTATGTATCCAATGTGTTCATTTGCAAACCTGTCATATTTGTCATGGTGGCAATAAGTGGTGTTAAACTGCTTTTTCAATCGATTCATTAATGATGACCTTTTGGGTTGATACGTCTGCCACAATTTTTACAATATTTCTTGATTTATTTTTTCAAGCATATCAAGATTTAAATTATGCTCATTATAAAGAAATAGAATTTTATTAAACACAAAAGAAAAAAAGTCTTTACTTGCTTTGGGTCGTTAAATTTGGTGCCTAATGTATCTCAGCTGCCACCTCAAATTTCATCCCGAAAGACTTGGTTTAGTTTTTAAACAAAATCTGATCCTATAGCTATTAAGGGAAAAAACTAGAGCTGAGATACTCTCAACAGTTTTGAATTGTTTCCAATTCAGAAGTTCTTTGCCATGCTTTATCTTTTTCCTTTGTCTTCCTCACCAAAGAGGCTTTTTTATATGTTTAGCTGAGAGGTCTGAATTAGCTGGGTGAATTATCAGATGGTAACTTAGTTAATGATCATTTAAGCAGACAATGTAGCTCATGATTGAATTTTAATTTGGACCTTCTCTTTTTGGTTGCTTAATGATGGATCTTCCATGCCAACATATGGTTCTTGAGATAAGATTTCTGTAGAGAAATGTAAAATTACTGTTTGCTGTCTCCAGAACTGCTATAGCTCTACTATATAATTAAAAATAGGGTTAATTTATTTGTACATACCACTTGTAGCAACTCAACAAAATTTTTCCTGGGACTTTTGTTCAATGAACAGTTGCTGCCATGTCTACTGGGCATGAGAGTCCTTCTGGCACTCTGGTTCTGTAGCAAACAGCTTGGATTTTACACAGGCAAACCACAGCAAATGTTTGGAAACCTAAACTAGAGTTGTAAATTTACAGCTCTTGATTGTTGAAGTGTGACCAGTCAAAGGGTGACAGCTTAGCAGTTTAAGAGCCAGAATGTCTCAATGTTTTCTAATGCTGATGTGGAGCAGGTCCCAGTTCTCCCACCCATGAGTACAGCAGAGGTAGAATTTATGTTCAAGTAGTGCTGCAGGAAAGCAGAACATTTCCAGCATTCAGTGAACACACAGGATAGCAGTTCAATGTCCTTGTGCAATGATTCAAAGAAATAGGAATAGAGAGGACAGACCATATAATTTGTTTCCTTGCCAATGCAAGATGGTTCTCTTGCATTTTACTGCATCCAGTTTCAAAACTCTCGAGGAACAGAGATCACAGCAGTTTTCTTGGCAGCTCCAAATGCTTTTCCTTTGTCAAAATGCTTTGTTTGCTATCCATCCTCATTTGTTCATTCTGGTTGTACCCTTGGGTTAGCCTAAATTTCTTTGCTGTTGTTTATATGCCTTGCTGATATTTTCCCATCCTGCCATTTGACAAATCTGTGTATATTCATCCTCCTTTCTAAGAAAATTTCTCCAATCTCACAGGAAATTGAAAGGAGTCTAGAAAAGGTTTTGTCTACATTGATTTAGGGATGGTTGGATGACATGAGGTATGAGAGGATATCACAGTTTCTTCCAATTACACACTTCTGAAAAGAAGAAAATACTATGACCAACTCTGGCTTAATAGTGAAAGTTGCACAACAGTTAAAGAGGAATTGGTTTGGTTTGTTCTTTTACTTTGTTACTATCTAAGACTTCTGCTCTTTCTATCTAATGCTCAAAATCTTGTTTATGGGTGCAGAGAAAGCACCATCTTCTGAGTAAAGGCAAGGATTTTTTGTTGCTGTAAGTGAAATCTTGAGAGTCAAATTGTTGTTAATGCAGATCTAACTGTTACAGAAAAAAATAACAACGCAGTTAGAACTGTGATATGCACACTTCTCTTTTCCTGGGTGTGGTGTTCCCTATTCCACTGTTCCTCTGGGCCAAGTCGTTGGTGGAATCACACTGCTATTGGAACCCCTTGCCAGCAGGATTAGGACATGTATGTTGTGTTGCTTTGATTTCCTTTCCTTCCTCCCTCTAGGATCCATGCCAAGTTGGTTTTATATGTTTGCTAAGATATTTTTCAACATTCCTCTTCCTTCACTGATCCACAACTCTGGGTTAGATCCAAATTTATTATAGAATCATAGAGTATCCTCAGTGGGAAGGGACTTTCCTCT
>JAWWLZ010000012.1:22521331-22542768 GCA_035041345.1 Poliocrania exsul
CTCTTGGCGCAAAGCTCGACGGTTCGGCCCCACGGCCGGGGCTGGGAAATTGCCACTTTTCAGCCCACAATTCCGGATGGACGAAGATTCCTGCCAGGGAAAAGGTGCCAGGACACAAAGCAATTGCTGCTTGGAGAGGGCCAGTGGGGCCGCATCACTGGCACCTGAGAGCCCAAGACTGCCAGCTTTTCTCTTGGCCCATTTGTCAGTTTTTCATTTGCTCTCCTAGGTCTGTGATATTGCTGTTTTTTGTGTAAGACTAGGGGATTTCTTTTTTATCTTAAGTTTTAAAATATCCCATATCGGGTTTATGCAGTAAGTGCCAGTGTGAGTTTAATTTTGGTTTCTCTGCCATTTGAAATATCTGATCAAGCTGTGTGTAGTAATATAGATGACTATGGATCAGTGTTAAAATGTCAGTCTACAAACACTTAGAGTACGTAAGCTTAGAATGGATTTCATTTGTATGATTAACAGAGGGTTTGTTTCATTTAAAGTCATAATTGCTGGAATTTAGTAAATCAGTTTTGTACACACTCGAGCCCTTCAGTAAGATGTAAGCATTACGGCTGCCTTATTCTTGATCCTAGTAAATAGATATATTGATGCAATAGACAGTGCCACACTGATAATTAGTAGCAACATATTTTCAGAAGATTGTCACTGAAGTTTAATGAAGTTTTCAGTACCTAATAATGCATTACATTGTATGCATTCATTACTTGGTAGTTAATTTATCCTTCAACACGAAAAGTAAGTCTGAAGTTCCTTTATTTGAATGCTTCCCGCAAGGCAGGAATCTGTCTTTTTACTTGCTTCTGTTTTCAAGCAATTCAAGATTATCTTTTAAAGGGAACAAGGTAGAAGAAAGAGAAAAATAATTCCCACTCCCTGTTGTTGCAGTTGAATTACATCTTTATTTCTTTAGTGAAGTAACTCTGTGCAAATAAAACCTCCCAGCAATATAGTAGCCAAAATAAAAAACAGCAAGCACTAAGTCAAGCAGGAAAGTTTTAAAACAGTGTTCCATTGCTGAATGGTAAATATTCAAATAAACATTGTAAAAACTTCAGGAGGACTTTATGGGGCCGTAGGTGCACAGTGTAAAATCATTTGAGTTCTGCTATGAAATCAAACCAATTGTTTAACATATTCTTACACTCCAGCCTGAAAGTGAGTATCTTAAGGGAAGGGAGTACTTAAGCTGGTGCATGTGTCTAATCCATCTCTCAAACTGCATGTGCCCTGCTGCTTCCCCTATTCTACCTTTGCATACAGAATCAGGACAGTGATGAAGTGCACAGAACACTGAAGAGATAGATAAAATGTGTACAAACATCCATCAGTATGTAGATGAAGGACACAGTTTGTTACCCCCCAGTGTGCTGTTACTACCCTTGGTGTACTAAGGAAGCTCTGTAACAGGACTGCATGGGCAAAAAATTTCAAGACTGCCTGCAAAATTATAGAAGAAAAGGCAGATTTAATCATAGTAGCAGAAAAAAAAAGGGCTTAACATTAATCTACAGATTTTCCCCTAGATTAATTTTTTATAGTTGAAATGTATTAATAAAAAATACTTCAGTGGAAGAATTAGTTGAATTTGAAATGTTTGAAAAGCTGGCCTCATTCTCCAGTGGCCCAGTGTTCTGTGGCATTGTTTCTGTTGCTGGGAGTAGACTCATCTAGGAATGATTTGTGAGCTGGTGGTCAACATGCCTGTGGTGAACACAACTCCCAAAGCTTATGTTCTACAGGAAGGAATTGTTGGGAAATGTATTGACAGATACAAGAACTGTTATGTGTTCAGATATTTCTAGAGTTTCTTCTCACTAACACTTTATTCTGCAAATGCTCTCACTGAAGTTAATGGGACTGTTTTACAGAAGAAAATCAGTGGGAGTGAGAGTAACAGAACCAGGCTGGCAGACTCTGAGGTAGATGAACAAGTTGTTAGAAATGAAAAATCCCTGTTAAATGGTCTCAAGATCAAATTCGTTAATCAGAATGTGTCTACTCATCTCACCTTATGTGGGGGATGACTGGGAGAGAAGACCAACAATGGCTTGACTTGTAGCACCTCGATGTTTTTCACTGCAGTGTCAGGTGGAATATCTAGACAGCCTGAGCTTCCTAAGACTACCTAGAGAGTTAATCTGGATACAAATACAGAGAGATGCAGATTTTATGAGAAGGATACTGTGGAATCTTGATTTTCAGCTGAGAAACTAAGCTCTCCCAAATCATGAATTTTTGGTGAAACGTCCGCTTGGGGTAGAAAATGTTCCAGGGAGAAATTGTACAGGTGTGATTCAACCACAGTTATCACAGTACAGTTACTTAGTCAGCTATTTCTATAATCCAGTAATTGTTTTACTAGTTCTTTTAAGAGTTTGGTTTAGCTTTAAATAAAATGAAAAGAGGGAGGATGGGAATCCTTCAGTAAAATCAGTGTTTTATTTTAAGAAACTAAATCACACCTTGTATTTGTTGTGCAGGACCTGTTAGG
This sequence comes from Poliocrania exsul, assembly GCA_035041345.1. Lineage (NCBI taxonomy): Eukaryota > Metazoa > Chordata > Aves > Passeriformes > Thamnophilidae > Poliocrania > Poliocrania exsul. Next base: position 22,523,841 of record JAWWLZ010000012.1, read on the forward strand.
CTGAAACCTAATTTGTCTTCTGTTTTTGGGGGTTTGGCTCACACAAAGGTTTCTGTTGACAGATAATAAATGATCTTGTGGAAAAGATGTGCACTTGGGACTTGAAGATCCATGCTTGGTTGTTAACTTAGTGCCAGTATTCCTTGCAATCACTTAATCTGGATGTGTTTTCCATCTGTTCTGTTTTTCTCGGTGGCAAGCTTTTGTGACTGTGTTTGCACACAAAAGAATACAGAGGATCCCAAAGGTTCCTCAGAGCCTCTTGTTGCTGCAGCAATGCATGTGCCAGTGAAATTAATTCCTGGTTTATGTCTTTAAGTGATTGGGTCTTAATTATATGGAAGTGCGTATTCTTCATTTGCAAGGAATGGTGGGGAACATTTACTAATGTGAAGAAGAACTGTTTAAACAATCATGAGGGGAATGATTTAAGGATAGCAAATTGTGACCTTACAGAGGGCTTCTCATAGGAGGGAACAGAGCAGAACAGTTTGCAGTCACACACTTAAGCTGTTTATATGCTTGTGACTTGGCTGTTTAATCTTCCAGCCACTATACCCTTCCTGATGAAGTGCAGTGTTTCAGAAGGCTGAATTGCAATGGATGTGGTTAGTTATGTAGCAAACCCAATAATTTCCAGGAATGAGGAGTCCCAAGGAGTTTTTTCTGGCAATTCAAATGGTTGTAGAATTTTCCTGGGCCTGTTAGAGGAAGATGCATCTTTTGCTTGCTGTCAGTTGATAAAGCTCTAGTTACCTCTGTCCTCTCAGATAAGCTGAACACATGAACATGAGAATCTCAAGTATCCTTGAATTAAACCCACTGACTGTTACTGTTACCAGGGAGAAAGAAAACCAAGTCCCAGACATTTGTCTGGATGTCCTGCTGCACTGCTTGACTGACTCCTCCCCAATCCCTGTCTTTTATAGGCTGTCTTTGGTTCTAGATTATGCAGAAGCACAGCTGACCTTTGATCTCATCTGGTGTGGTCACTGCTGGCTTTAAATGAAGTTTTTCCTGGAGCAGACATCCTGTGCTTCACAGCTTTACTTCAATCCAGTTTATTTGGAGGCAGACAGTATTTTAAGTGTACTCATTAGGAACTAGTACTGTGTGGCATGCACACCTCTTGGCAAGCTGCCTTTCTGATCTGTCATAAAAAGCTGTTCAAAATATATATTCCTCAGTTTTATGTGCCCTGTCTCCCCTCCTGCCGGCAAAGATGTGGTTTGTATTTTTGTCATGGGGTAATGGGGAGTAGTGGCTGTTAAATGACTGGCCATTCTTCACATAAAGTTACTATTAGAAATCCAGGCAAAAAATTTTGCACTACTTACACAATGAAATGCAGTTTCCATCTCACTTGATTCAGGTTTCAGAGGTTCCCAGTAGCAGACACACCTTTCCTATGTGTGCTCTTCCTTGCTTCCTTTAGCCCAGTTACAGGGAAAACAATTTTATGCTGAAATAACTAAAGCCTCTAGCTCAGTTGTGTGCATTGCTCTCAGACTTCTGTACAAACCCTGCCTGTAGGTTTACAGAATCACAGAATATGCCAAGTTGGAAGGGACCCACAACCCTCAGCCCTGCACAAGACCATCCTCAAGAGTCACACCCTGTGCCTGAGATTATTGTCCAAACACTCCTTGAGCTCTGTCAGCCTTGGTGCTGTGCCCACTGCCCTGGGGAGCCTGTTCAGTGCCCACCACCCTGTGGGGAAAGAACCTTTTCCTGATATCCAACCTAACCCTGTCCTGACACACCTTCAGGCCATTCCCTGGGTCCTGTCCCTCATCCCCACAGAGCAGAGATCAGTGCCTGCCCCTCCTCTGCCTTTCCCAAGGAAATTGTACCTGCAGTGAGATCTCCCCTCAGTTTCCTCCAGCTGAACACACTAAGTGCCCTCAGCTGCTCCTCACTTGCTTCCCCTCCAGGCCCTTCACCATCTTTGTCACCCTCCTTTGGACACTTTTGAGTAGCTTTATATTTTCCTTACATTGTGATACCCAAACTGCCCCAATATTCCAGGTGAGGCCACCCCAGTGCAGAGCAGAGTGGGACAATATCCCCCTTGCCCGGCTGGCAATGCTGTGCCTGGTGCCCACAGGACAGGGCTGGTCCTCCTGGCTCCAGGGCACTGAGGACTTGTGGTCAACTGGCCATTGACCAGGACCCCCAGGAGCTTTTCCATGGCACTGCTTTCCAGCATCTCATTCCCCAGTATGTCCACACATCTGGGATTGCCCCATCCCAGGTGCAGAATCTGGCATTTCCCATGTGGAACCTCACATGGTTGGTGATTCCCAGCCCTCTGATCTGTCCATGTCTCTCTTTAGGGTCTCCCTGCCTGCAAGGGAGTCAACAGCTCCTCCCAGTTTTGTGTCACCTGAAAACTTACTCAATGTCCCCTCCAGTCCTGCATCTAGGTCATTCATGAAGATGTTGAAGAGAACAGTTTGCAGTTCCCTAATATGAATTATAATTCTTTGGGATGGGAATTTTAGGTGCCCTTATGCAGTGGTTCACTATGGCCACAGCAGGGAGGGACTGTGGTTGTGGATGTGAATGGGATGACAAGAGGCCAGTGCTGAGCACTTGGTGATGTTCCTCCTTTCCGTAACTGCTGCTGTTCATTGGAGGTGCTGGAAATTGGTGGCATAGTCAAGAATCTGGTTTTTTATCTCAAGTATAGTCATCATGTGTCTTCCAAAATAATCAAGAACTGCTTTGATTTGAGCTAAAAGATAAAGGCAAAGCTTTGTCTGCAGTTGTGTAAGAATGGCAAAGAACTGATTGTGGGGATAAATTGATGGTTTTTCTTTAAGGTCAAGCAACCCAAATGATGCCATAGAAAGCAGTTTTGGTAAACAACATTGATTCCTGTTTTTCAGTTCTCTGTGCTTAATGACAATTATTCATGCCAATTTAATATTCATTAACTGATTTTAAAATGTGCTTGAACAACTATTAAAATTATATGTATTTTAATAATTTTATTTTTCAAGTGCTAGAAACAGTGGTCTGAATATATTTCAAGCACATGACAGGCCACTTACAATGAACTTGCTTTCTGTGATTTTCATCCCAGGATCTCACAGTTAATGTACTAAAGCTCATAACTAATACACTGGTCCTCAAGGAGCTTTGAAAATTATTAATTTTGAAATATAGGGAGCTTGCTGTGAATGTGATATTAAAAGGGGGATGAATTTTTTTCAAAACTTCTGAGGAATACAGTTTAGTCTTCCAGGTGCTTTGAAAATACCAGCCCACTGCATACTGAGTCAGTTAAATATGTTTATATTTAAATATTTGCCATTGTGTCCTTAAATATTAACCCGAAAGTTTGTGTAGGTGGAGCCAAGTGCTGGCTGTTCCGAACTGAGGAACACAGGGTAGGAAATATAACCCAAAAACCTGGTAGTTCTTCTGCAGCAAAGGTTCCCAGCTTAGCTGAGCCTCTGGAGGTACCTTTGCATACCAAAGACTGTTTAGAATTAATTGTTCTGGGCTTGACTAGCATTTAGAAGAACAATATTGTAGTTTAAATTATAATTTGGGAAGGTAGGATAAATTCATTTTAAATCTCTGACAGTTTGAAGATTAATACCTTCTAGGATGTTTTCTATTCTGTCCTAAGTTTTCGCTTAGAAGGTAAATTAAAATGAGCCAACACCTCTCAGGTTTTGAAATTTAGACCAAATTTTGACTAGTGAATATGTCTGACATTTTAGGGTACATCATTGTTTCCTAGATAAAACTTTATGAAGAGCAGGAGAGTTTTGCCATCCACAGCAAGGAGCATCCAGGTCCACAGGAAGTTGTCTCCTGTCAAGTCACAGTCATTTTCCAGAATGCCTTAAAAAAAAAAAATCTATCAAAAAATTGAAAATTACTCCCTTCTAACTCCATAAGAGAGGTTATTTGAGGCTTTCTGTACTGAGGTAACTCAAAAATCTGGTGGTAGGTGTAGGCTTTGTGTTCTCTGGTCTGCAATTCTAGATGGGGAACATGTCTGTCACTTACAGTTTCAGTGCTGCTGTCTTTCATAAGAAATTCAGATTTTAGATGCTTTTTCAGGGGTGTTTGAAGGTATTCAGAGGGCCTTATTGATTGAGCTAATCAAAACAATTACCTAGTGAAGTGATTTCCCTGAAGAGCAGCTTGTTTTGGTGTCAGTCTTTCCTCCCTTCATAGCTGTTCATTTATCATTTTCCAAGACATGTAGTGGTCATTATTTTTAAGAAACCTGCTAAGAAAAACCAACCCAACCAACAAAAAAACCCAAAATAAAACAAAGCAAAAACAAATAAAAAACACTGAGGCAAAAGGAATCTTCCTGGTGAAAATTTATTTCTAAGAGTTACCAAAGGATTTATTTAATAAAGTCATCATTCTGCATTAATTATTTCATGTATCCTTAGATTTTCTAGAATTAGGACTTGAGTTTTGAGTTCAACAAAAGAAAATAATTTGTTAAGATTATCCCCAAATGATGAGTGGTGTTTTATTATTAGAAAATACAATGTTCTGTGTTGAACCATTTACCCACTTGAAACCCTGTATGGTATTTTCAAGTGGGCTCAAAATCAGCCAATACATTGGATTGTCATGAAGAGTCAGTCGAAAGGCAGTGGTACCCCACATAATTATTCTCAAGCAGAGGTGCCACAGCTGTGTAGCAGCTATTAATAAGGTTTCTTTTCTTTAAGAGCGCTCTGCTTATCAGCCTTGGCTAATTTCCCAAGATTGTCTGCCCTCCTAGTCTTTGGAAAGCTTTTTGTTTAGACTGTTGCCACTAACAGGGCTGTGTTAAATCAGGTGATCCTTTAGTGATTAATATAAGGAACTTTCTGATCAATGGGTAGTCTCTTAACCTTTGCTTCCCAAGCAGAATAAATTCATTCAGTGTCTTAAAGATGCTTTGGTGGTCTGGAGACTTTAAAAAAATATATAATAATCAGGGTGTTTCCTGTTACAGCAACAGAACAGGGGATTAAAGCCATTAAATAGTAATGCAGAATGCAAAGGAGAACAAACTTAATCTGGCATAAAAATATGCAGAGGAAGCACTATGTAAAAAAGACAGCCATCCAATTAAAATAATGTGCACAGAATTATTTCTCTGTGACACTCAGCAGAGGGAAGGCTGTGGTGGGAGGCAAACTCTGTGTCCCTACAGTTCTGCAGTGCTGGAGTCCAGGTGATGAAAACCTAGTGAATATGGACACCTCTGTCCAGCACTGCTTCTGAAAATCCACCAGATGTGGATGGAATTCCTGTTGTCACCTCCGTGCTTGTGTTTAGTCCCGTTCTCTGTATCCAAATACCCATAAATGCTCGTAGAGATCTATCTTACACTGCTTGTATGATGATCCCAGTTGGCACAAAGATCTCACAGGTTTAGTAGGATTTTGTAAGAATGTTATGTTCAGTTTTCACTTTTTAGGATGAAATGGGAAGGAACACCCTCAAGTGCAGGTGATTCACATACTCAGTTATTCTCTGGTAATTGTCAGCTTTTCAACCCTCTGATTGAGATTGACTCTTGAAGTATTTCAAGCAGTAAAACTGTTTCCCACTGGAGTAACTTGTGCTCTTCACACGTTAGGACAATACTGTGCCTTAGGGTTTGGCCAGACAAAACCCTTTCCTATTGTTCCCTGGCTGCCAATTAGCTGAAGAGCAAAGAAGAATTTTTGTGAATGCCAATCCAGACCCCCCAGATGTAAAAGTGTGATTTGTAAGAGCTGGCAAAGGCTCGGCCTTACAGTCCAACTCCTGTTTGGCCCCAGAGCCACTGTAGGGCTGGGGAGCTGCTGTCCCTTACTGGCTCTATTCCTGGCTTTTTTCCAATTTCTCAGCATCTCAACTCGCTCCTACAGTTTTTAGGCCGGTTGTAAGTGCACTGGTTGAGAAGACAGAGTTGGATACAGTAATACAGGTCCCATGTGTGGGTGTAGTGAGGCACATGTAACCACACCTACCCTGGCAGCTGGGATGGCTTCATTATCCATGTGCCTGTACCAATGGGATAGGAAAAATGTTTAGCCTAGAAGAAACATAGAGATAGTACTTAATATTGCCAAACTGTTCTGCAATTAGCTGAAATTCTTGGTCATTATGGAAAAGCCAGTTTGGGTGTCCCTGGAGAGCAACAGGGATGTGTGCACATGCATGTGCATGTAAGTACATACCCACAGAGCAGTTTAAAGATACTGTTTCTATCAAAATTCTGCTGATAATTGCTCCCTTATAAATTAATTCCTCTTGCTTTATTCTGCTCATAAGTGGTGATGAAACAGAGGATCTGGAACATATCTTGAATGTCTGGTCTCCCAGTGCTGTCCATGGTGGGGATTTTGGGCTGTTCACATCTAACTTTCCAGGCTCTGGCCAAAAGAGGGGTTTGAAAGATAAAAGCTGTCCAGGATTCAGATCCAGAGTGTAACGTGCATTGACCTGCCTGCTGGTGCCCTCTGTGTTCTTAGTGCTGCTTTGGACCTGTGATCAGCCTCCAGGTCCTGAAGTTGCCTAGATTTTGTAGGGAAAACTGGCTGAGTACCATCCCAGAGCACATACAGGACAGCCACAGATTGGCCCCAGCCAGCGTGGGGTTGGATTTGGCCAGGGAAGGGTTCCCCTGCTTTATCTATTTATCTGAGTGCTCATACCTTTGGCCACATGCCTGGGAGATGTGGGGCAGCTCTCCGGGAGAGAGTTTTCCTCCCATTCTCCAATAGTACAAGCTCACAGAGTGTGTGTTGGACCCTGTGGCAAAGCTGATCTAGTGAGTCTCTATTTCTCCTCCTGCAGTGAGAACTAAGCAGAGTGAGAGCTCTGTGGGTGGGTACTTGGCACATTAGACTTCTGGCTTGAAGTGCCCCCTGACTTCTCAGTTACTGAGTTTCTTTGAACCACACAGGTTCCATATAGTTTTCCATTCCAAACATCAGAAACACTTAAATTGGAATTATTAAAGGGATAAATGCTATGAACTGAACTTTTTTTTCCAGCTGGACGAAAAACTGCTTGTCCTGTGAATCATCAGGAAATGAACCTCAAATTTGGGTCTGTGTCTGGTGAATCAAAGATGAGTCTGAGCTAATTAAAAGGTTGTAGCTTGACTTCAATATTGGTGGTCTCCAGCTGGCTAAGAGCCTGTTCTTGTTCATGTTTGTCCAGAAGTCTGTTGAGGCAAAGAGTGCTGGTGGATAATGGCAGGTATCCCCCTCTTCCCCCATTAACTGTGGCACTAAGTGATTTGGATGAACCGGATTTTTTTAATGCACATGTATTGAGGATGTCTGCATTGAATGAATGCTGTGTGAACAGTACATTTCTTATTCTAAGAAATAAATATTGCTGATTTTTTATTTGAGAAGAATGGATATCCTTGAGACTCCTCAAGGACTTGAGAGGTTAATGTAAGCAGGATGGTGAGAAGTAAACACCCATTTTGAATGCCATAAGGCAAGTATTAGGGACAGTGGTCATTTCACAAGACTCTAGGGCAGAGTTTAGATTTTCTAACATTCCTGTATTCAAAATCCAGACCAAATATACTCATTTTTAACTTTGACATTTGCCCTTCTGTGATTACTAACATCACAACTGTGTCATCATGCACCATGTATCATTTGGAGGAAAAACAGCCTTCCAAATCCTCTTTCCTGCAATGGAATTGACCTTCTCATTAGTTGGAAATAACACTGTGATAGGTAATCAATATTTTGTTGAAATACCAGCATCTCATCTTAGGCATTACTCATCCTTACTTCTGAAAAACACTCAGACTAAAAGCAAAATGTTTAGATGCAGCTGTGTGTGGCCAATCTGCCCTCATCCATACAAATCATGTGGATACAAGTGTTATTGGGAAGGTACAAATTGCAAATTTGGTCTCTGATTCTGTGTGTCAGGCTGACCTTGCCCCCCAGCCCCTGTTTCAGAGGTGGAGCAGTGCTCTGAGTGCTGCCAGGGGCTTGTTCAGAACTGCTGCTGGCACCTTTGCAAAGCAATTCAATGGCTTGCGATTTTTTTCCTTTTCTCAGCTGCTGCAGAAACTTGGTAGAAAATCACTGGGTTTCTCCTTGCACTTTTAAAAATGCATCAGATAAAAATTGATTGAAGTATTGATTAGTATTCAGAATTGTGAAGTCAGTTCATTTTTGGCATCTTAAAAAAGAAAAGCACCTTCACCTGCTCATTTTCAGTTTGAGCTGTAATTGCACTAAAGTTTTTGTGAGTGTGAAAGCCCCTTTGTCACTTCTCTCAGTGGGACAGTGTAAACTGCATGTTCCAACCAAACTGCAGCCCTTCCTTCCAGCATTGATAACCCTCTCTGCAAACTGGGCTCCCTTTGGATTTATCAGCTGTCTTGTCTAGTCTGACATTGCTTGGCTTTCTTTTATAGCTTAATAGAGATGCAAACAAATACCACAATTATTGCCAGAGGACACTAAAAGAGTGTTTCTTCTATCTTGTCTGCAGAAGCAAATGGGTCAAGATAGCTGTTGAAATGGGTTTTCTTTTACTGTTCTAGTTCAGGCATCTTCTCTATTCACATCTTGGTCCTGAGAACCACACAATCAAACCAAGGTCTATGAAAACTCATCCTAAGGTGCCAGTAACAATTTATTCTTCTGTTAGAAGCACTTCTGACTGTTGTACTGTTCTTGCTTGTTTCATTTCAACCGAAATGTTTTGTTTTAAGGAAACTCTTGTGAATAGAAGAGTCAGACCAACAGCTTGTGCTTTGCTGCTGCTCTCAGCCTGTGGCTGACTCTGGGGAGGCTCCACAGATGTGTGAAATGCCCTTTATACAGGCAATATTTGCCTCCCAATACTATCAGACTTTACCTTCATACTCAGTTGTTCCCCTCTGTATACACCTTTGGTAGCTCTCTGTTTAATTGTTGTGAGGTGAAGAGTTTTTTGGGGAAAAGGATGGAGTGGTCATGTTTTCTTTCTCTGGGAGTTTACCCTCAGGAAAAGGTATCTGGTTAACTGGATTTCACCTATAAAAGAAACCTGAAAAGGAACTTCATGTATAGAACAATTTTGGCTAAATACATTTTTTAAAAAATAGTTCAGTAGCTCATTAGTGATGATGAAATTTCTTCTTGTCAGTGATCTGTTGTGCCTGTGCATTTTTACTCTTAAATAGACGTAGATACTGTAAGAGTGAGCTGTTGCTTTCAATTTTGTTATAGGTGGCCCTTAGACTAATTGAGCAAGTTTAATCTAAAAACAATCAGCAATTTTATAGAGCACAGAAATATGCACATTTATCTCAATGCCCAGAAGAGCAAAGGAAGCATAATATCAAACATTAATCTACATTGGTGATAGATGATGTTGCATTTTCTGGTGTCTTATTCTCACCATTAGAGTGCAGATTCTGCAGAAACTGAGTATGACCCCTGTTTTGTCAGAAATATTAAATGAATCTATGTCTTTGGGACTTATTTTTTATGGTAGTGGGGAGAAGGAGAATGCTGAAGCTGCCTTCTAAACCTGACTGAAAGCTTCTCAACAAACTCTAGCTATCATAGTAAGGAAATTAAGTACAAGTGTGTTACTGTGGTAGGTTGAACATTGTGGATTTTTGTGTTAATTGACTAATGCAGTAACTTTGCTCGCAAAATAGCTTTGCTATTTGGTATAAAAATAGTAATATACAGTTTTCTGATAATTGCTAGACAATTGTTTCATGTGGGTTCATAATAGAAAGTGATTCATGAATAAGTCAGGAACCACATTTCATGGGTATGGTAAGTGCTAGGATGGATACCAAGAGATTATTAGAGGGGGCCAATAAAAGAGAAAGAAAATCCTGGAATACAAGGATAATCATGTGTATTCTAAGAAGCAGCCAGCACTCAATTTGATATGCAATGGATGTCAGCTTTGCAAATGAAACACTGGAAGCTTCCTTAGCAATGAATATAAAAATGCAAAGATCAGTTATGTAGAAAAAGGAAATTAAAAAATAACTTCTATACATAGGTGTGATTAAAACTGTGGAATAGTTTTTAATCCTTTTGGGACAGGTTTTCTGGCATGTCATTTGTTGGTGATAGACTTTGCCCTTAGGATTCACTCTGGGCTTCAAGGAATTATAGTTCATACAGTGAATTATTTTTTGCTGAGACTTACAGACAAGTGGTATGAAGACTGGTCCTCTTGGGATTGGACTGCCTGGGGATGGAGAGGAGAAGAAAAGAATGGCTTCATTTGCAGCTAACATTGTAGTGCCATAAAGGGCCCTGAGAATATCACTCTGGAATAGATTTTCAGGGAATTTGCAATGAGTTACAGCGCAGCAAAGAGAAGGTACAATACAAGCACAATAGAGCACTTCATCTTACAGCTTCAGGTGCAACCCAGCAGAAGATATTCCCTGCACTTGTAATGGATTCTTGCAGGGGATTTCAGGCAGAGAATAGACCTGAATGTTGCTCCAGTCAAACTGCTATCTGGGCATTAAATGGTAGAATAGTTTATGTTGGGCTGCCATAAACTTATTGTCCCACATTTTGTAATCCCATGTCCTACAGTAGGTCCTTTCAGGGGACGGCTCACTTAACCTTGCAAGAATTTAGAAATTCTAAATTGTCTCTTTTGAGTGTCTCTTCTTCTGCACCAAGACACTGGAAGAGTAAAGGGATACTATGACATGTTTAACAGCTGCTTCTGTGGAGCTCCGGTTGAACTGTGGGATAGAACCTGCCTTGTTCCTGAATGTGAAAGTTGTTCTTAGTTCCATCTACATGGTTGTTCTCTTTAGGACAGTTGTGTTTTGACATTGAGGACAGATGGCACTTAAGAAGCTCAGAGAGTGATTGTGATCTCATTTGCAGCAGTGATAAAGGGAATTAGGGCTCTGGTAGCCTGGTTTGTAACCCAGTATTACCTGTAAGCCCATCGGAGACTTGACCATTAATTTCAACACTTGTATTCATGGCAAGATGAAAGGGGAGAGCTGGCTGACTCTGTCAGGTACACTGGAGGTGGGAGGCAGGAAAAACCCATTAAAGTACAGCTATTGCTAGAAACTGTTTTCTGATGGGGGTTTTTAACATCACAAGGGTTAGGTAGTTGGCTATTTTTAGGTACCTGTAACTTTTAGAGGCAATTTGAAGCAGTGGATATCACCTAGGGCATGTTTTTTGTGCTGTCAGAACAGCACCTTGAGATAAGCAGGACTCCTCTCACTCTGGAATACTTAATTTCCTTCAGGACAGAAACTGCATAAATTTAGACTTGCACATTATGACCTCTGTGTGAAACAGCTTGTGAACTGCTCTGTGAGGAGAAGAGCCAGCTGGGCACTTGGTGGAGGGGTAGGAAGGGAGGAATTGGCACCAATTGTAGCAACAGCAAGGCGCACATGCACAGATGTTCATTGATTCCTCTCTCCTGCAGGGCTGACATGAACCAAATAAAGGTTATGATGTGGTTTGTGCTGGGATGGGGAGGAGAATCTAAAAAAACGAAACTTCCATGGGTTGAGATAAGAACAGTTTAATAACTGAAATAATATAACAATGATAGTAATGAAAAGGATGACAGCCAAAAGGGAGAGATGAATAGAACTTAAGTAAGACAAGTGATGTACAAGACAGCAGTGACCAGTGGCTCCTGGCCAGCTCCTCCCAGTTTGTATACTGGGCATGTGGGATGGAATACTCCTTGGCCAGGTCAGATCAGCAGTCCCAGCTGTGCTCCCCAGCCCAGCTCCTTGTGCAACTTCTCACTGGCTGAGCATGAGAAAATGAAAAGTCCTTGACTCAGGGTAATCTCTACTTAGCAACAACCAAAACATCAGTGTGTTACCAACATTGTTCTCATACTCCAGATACCCCGAGCAGTGTAACACAAACCAACACCAGACGCAGCACTCCTTGGGTTTATGTTGTCCTGAATGGAGGAAGAGTTTGGTCCCTGTTCTGTAGTAAGAAATACCACTTTAATAAGACCCACTTTTGTAGTGTTTGTAGGCATTGCACATTTCACTGAGCCACAAGAAGACTGGCTTTTGTATCCATTACTGAATCTGTGGGCCTCTGACTGGTGACACCGAGTTACTTCTAAATAAATCAGAGTTTGACCAACAGAGTCAAGTTGGATTTAGGATCTCCTTTTAATTTTGGCCACATTTGCTTTATTTTGGACTAATTTAAATTACTAAAGCAGTACAAGGCAATTGAATTGTATCAGAAAAACTACTGTTCTGATATCAACTGGTCTCTGTAGCAGTTCAACAGTGTGGAGATGGATCTGCTTTGATCACAGTGTGACTTGGTTGGAATCATTTATCCAGCACCAAAATGATTCTGGCTTGACTTTCAAATGATAAGTGGAGCTTACTTTATAAAACAGCACAAACAAAAAGGCCACAGAAAAGTCCACAACAACAAAAAAACCACTTAATTGGAAATATTGGAAAGTAATTCAGGAGTTACAGGATTAGTTCTGTTCCTTTATAACATCTCCGACAGAACTTCCAAGTTTAATACGCTTGAACAGCACTTGGCACCTGTTGTTATATTAATGATAATTGATTCTCAAACACACACAAATCTATACTATGGTGCAACCTCTTTGACATCCCCAAATGCTGTGCTTGAATTGCAATACCTGAAGTACTCCAGGGTTTAAATCAAAATGTAATTATTTTGTTCCTCATAAATCACCATCCCTGAAGATAATACCAGCCCGATGGCTGTGCAGCCATTCATCTCCTGAGGAGCCACAGTGTTCCTAAGGGTTGGATGAGAAGTTGGTGACTCCTTGGACCTGGAGACCACTGGTTTTGTGCAGAACAGTGTGTGCTTTTAATGTAGTTGCACAGACCTCTGAAGTGCAAAACAGCTGATTGTAATAGATTAAGTACTTCATCTCTCTACAGATACAATGGTCTTCCCCCTTCACCTGTAAAACATGAAAAGCTGTTTTCTCTTCATGCACTGAGAGTGTTCCTGTGCAAAGCGCAGATGCTGCACTGGGAGCCTGAGAAGTAGAAAACTACAATACTTTGAGGTTTCTCATACTCCACATCCTCTGTGTAGGGCTTGAGTTCTGGGTGTGAAGGTGCTTTCCAATTGCAGTAGGGTTTGCCTGGGATGCACACACATCAATCCTGTTCCAAACCACAAAGATGCAAAACCTATTTGACTTTTTTTAAGGCAGCAAACTCTTACAGCAGACTCCATGATGGTTGTTCTTAAGCTTCATGCTTTGAATGTGTTGTGTCATAATTAGCTCCGTGCATGCCCACAGAGCATATGCTTTTAATTAGTGGAATCCATATGGATTTTTGCATACACTCAAGCTAACACAAGACACATGGACTTGAGGAGAGTGAATTTTTAGGCTTGGGTTGCAGGAGGGACTAAACCCAAAGGTACAACAAATCAAGGCTTGTTTAACGTGATTACCATGTGACCTGCCTTTAGCCAACTATTCTGGTTTTGAGGAAACATGAAATGCAGTTTTTGAGCCTGAATGGAAACCAGCAACAGTAACAAGAGAATTCTTGTGCAGTGAGGTAACTGGGAGCGTCTGTGTTGCTCCATTCCTATATGTCCCTTTTCCCCTAAGATTATCACAAATAAGAAAAATTGCCTGCAGGCCCTCAGCATCTCTCTTGGAGAAGTGCATTACCACGATCCTCTCTGGCTGAACCATGTCTGTTCATAGCTATGGGCTTGGAGCCATGTTCTGACCCTGGCAAAACCAGTGTGTTCTGGGAACCTGGACTTGGAGTTGCAATTTTTGGCTGCTGCTCTCCAATGAAACTAGTGCTATGAGCATATAAATCTTATCAGAATGCAGCTATTGCCAGCACAGCACGAGGAGATGAAACTGCATCTGTGTGTTCATGGGCTGAAAATAAATTCCCTATGGAAATAACTTCGATCAGGCTTGAACTTCCAACTGATACGTGGCTCTGCTCTGCCTCCAGCAGGGAGAAATCGGTGACACGCTGGTGCTGTGGTGGCTTTGCTCTGTCACAGCCCCTGCATCCACAGCACTAGCCTTGTACAGCTCCCCAGTCAGTCATTCCTCCCTTTCCTCTGCCTGCAGTGACTCTGATTGCAGAGCAGGTGTCCCTGAGAGCTGCTGCTGTCACTTCAGGAGCTGTGGTCCCTGCTCTCACTGACCTCATCCTTTTCTGGCTTTGAAACCAAGACTTTGCCAGATGCCCTTCAGCAGCTGGAATGTCGTGCTCTCTGTGATCTTTGGTGTTAGTCAATGAGATCCTGGCACAAACACACCATGGTGGTGCCATCCTCTGAGGTCCTGCCTGGGACAAGACAGGACTGGTGTCAGTTCAGCTATCTGCTTAACAGGCTTTGTAGCAAATATCACATCCACAACTGAACATGATCAGGGGCGCAAAGAGCAATACTTGCAAGAGCTGAAGTGTGTTTTCTGCCTGCATCTGGTTACCTCTGCTGCCTATAAATGCTACACCCATCCACAGGATGGCCTGTCTTCCTTCATTTAAGCCTCTCAGTGAGATGGCTCCTACTCTGCTTTATTTATTGCATGCTATTCACACCTTGTTCTGATTAGAGAAGTATTGATTTTCTTATGGGCTTTTCTGTGGTACACATCATTTTGAGATGAGTGTTTCACAAATGCTAATTGATCCTCAGCGTGTCCATTAGGTGACAACATGGTAGGCATTCTTCCTCTTCAGATGAAGAGCTGAGATTCAGATTATTAAAAAAAAAAAAAGGCAGCTCATTTCTGTCTGCCTAATTTGATGTGACAGTGCCCTGGCTCCTCGAAGCAGGCAGCAAGAGTAGCAGTTGAGCTGCTGCCAGGCTGCAGAGCTGTGACCTCACTGCAGCTGGGAGCACTCAGGCCTCCTGCCTTCCAGCCCCCAGGCTCTCAGAGTGCCCAGGAATGAGCAATGTGATGAGTGGCTCCTGGGGGAAATTTGGTTAAAGCTCTGCACTTGATCTGGAGGAACTCAGAGTGGCAATTATGATTTGTGTGCTCTGGGACTCTACCTCAGCCATGAGAAAGTCCTTTCTCTCCTTGCTCCCCACTCTTTGCACCTTCAGTTAACCCCTTGTGTCCCACAGCCAAGTCTCCTGCTATGTGCTAGGGACCTGTTCCATCCATCCTGACAATTTTCCCTATGGTAGCAACCATGGTTCTTTCTGAAATTTCCCAGTTATCATAATTAACTTGAACTCAGAACAACCGTCCTTATCCTTAGAACCTGTTGCCAGGTTTCTACAAAGTGGTGCTTTCTGTCTGTACTTTTAGAGAGAACAATATTAAAGCCTAAAATGTAAAGCCAAGTATTGGGCCTTGGATAAGTATGGGAATACAAATCTTGTTTCCTGAAACCAAGTTCAGTGCTGTCCACATTGTTGTGTATTCTTACTGTGTCCCAGGATTACTGCAATGCTGAAATACATACAAAATACCTGATTTCAGGAGCAAGGTAATTATTTTCAATGTGCTTTTTTCTTTTTATTCTGATGAGCAGTATTTGCATAGCCTACTAAAGTATTATGTTCATATTTTAAATAAGAAATAAAAATGAGGGTGTAAATAAGGTATTCCCTGTAAGAAGGGAGCCAGTGCAGCACTTACAAGCAAACAAATTTTATTCACAACAGCTATTTCTCAAGGCAGGTGCTGCATTCACCCCTTGTGGTGGTTTCAGGGATGTTGTAGAGCAGCACAGGAAAGCACCACATGTCTTTGCTTAAAAATATCATCCCTCCCACCTATCTAACTTGGGCAATGAAGCAGATGTGCTGGTCCCATCCCCATGAGCCATTTGTGTTCATTCTGAAGCTGCTGTGCTGGCAGGGGATGGGGCAGAGCAGGACTGAGGGGCAGGGGGGGAAGAGGGAACCATGAAGGCTCTCACTGCTTCCCTTGCTTCTTCTAATGAGCTTTTGCTAAAGGCTCTTTATTCCTATAGGTCCTGAGCACTTCCTTCAAGATTAATTGAGATGCATCATCTGAGGCTTAGATTTCTTATGCCCGTTTAGAGGAAAACAAAACAAAGCTTTTTGTGGCTTTTTAGAATTGCTCTCTTTCCCTCATAACTAGCAAGCCCTAGGTCAGCACCTTTTGATATGAATAAAGAATAAATAAAGAGGCCTTTCTTTAGCAACTGCAGTTTGCAGAACTTCTGACTTAAACAATGGGTAGCTGCTACTAATGGAGGCTGATTTCCTGCTTTCCAAAGTCCTGACGATGCTTTGGATGTGTGACACAGGAGAAAACAGATCAACTCTACTGGTAGCTTTTAATTGCTACAACACTCCTTTTCCCTCCTTGCATGTGTTTTTTTTTAACTGTGCAGCAATTGTGGGCAGAAAAGTGTATATTTAGTAAAGAAAAAAATAAATGAGAGACTTTTTGTGCAGCCTGTCACTGCCCTGGTATTTTGGGACAAGGATATCTGGTTCTGTATTTGGGAGAACTATAAATTGGCCATCTGCTAAAAGACAGGGCCACAGTTGCACACTTGTATTCACGGAAACAGAATTCTGCTCCTTTTGGGCAGCTTGACCTGCAGGAGGGTCAGGGGGGCTGTGGGGTCCCTGGGACAGCTCTGTTGGCTCCTCCTGGACAGAGTACCCCGAGGGATGGAGGAAGTGGGTGGGTGCAGTGCTGCCAGGCTGCTCAGCTGTGTCATTTTATGGAATCATGATCTAGTTTTAATTTGGCTTCTCTCAAGAACTCAGTGGGAAGAAAATATCTTGGTCTCCAGATGGTGTATGGATTCTTCCCACCCTTCTGGGGCAATGATTAGTGCAGTCCATGTAGCTGATGCAATCCCTGCATTCTGAGACACCTGTGACATTCTTCCAAACACATTCCACATTGAAACCTTGCCCTCACCACTGGTGGTGGGTGGGAGCCAGTCTGGTTTCAGCACAGAGCTGGTATTATTCAGATGTGAGCTTTGGGGGGAGAGAAGTGTTTCCTTGCTATGACTGTACAATTCAGCATCCAGTTGCGGGTACCTGACAGGAGTTCTTTGTACTGTTTCACTGGGTAAAACTTGATTTCTTACAGCATTTGGGACGTATCAAATTCCTTGACCTATTGAAGAACCCCAATGCTTTCCCACAGCATCACACTCTGGTTTGTGTTTAGTTTTCCCACAATGTCGTCTGCCCTTCCGTGTAAATACCAAGAAAGGGGGTGGGAAAAGGTTGGGATTTTCCACATGGGTTACTAGAGGAGAGTTTAAAAAGCTGTAGGAAGTGCTGTTCCCTTGCAGGCCCAAGGGGAAGTTCAGCAGGAGGTCAGTGTGAGCTCTGAGCCCTCAGTGACACGGAGCTGTGTGAGCTTTGAGGCTGTGGCTGCCAGACATGGGCTGTGCTCAGCCTGCCTGGGTCACACACCTGCCTGGGCCCCCTGATACTCTGTGCATTAATATCCTCATCTTTATTTGGTGCAGTGCTTTTAGGTTCCATCACACCAACTGCAGCACTACAGCATGGGGAGCTGTGGGGACTGTTCTGTTTTTTCTTGAGAGCGGTTTGTGAAAGAAGATTTGAGATGTCTTTACACAGACACAGCATTTTAGAATTGGATGAGGAGCTTTTTCTTGCTTTCTGGGCACTTTGCAGCCTTTTTTTGTCCATATAATTCAGCCCCAGGCACAGCATGAGAGCAGTTTGCTCCTGTAGACTTGCTAGCTTTTCGTCTCCAGCTTTCAATCCTTGCTTTTTTTCCTGTGACCTGCTGTTCTGTTCGGCAGCTTTGGGGCAATGTTCTAAAGGTAGTTCCAGTCACCTGGACTGTACAAGTGCTTGTGAGAGCCTATTTGAGTGTGTTTGCCTGTTGCTGCCAGGCTGGTGAGCTGCTGCCAGCCCAGAGCATCCCCAGGTGTGAGATGCAGGTTGTGCCTGAGCCTTGGGTGAGAACAGAGTGACAGAGTAAAATGTCCTTTTCCACAGTATTAAAAATCAGGGATTTGAGTCTGGTAACTCTTTCTTTCTTTCTTTCTTTCTTTTCTCTTTTTTTTTTTTTTTTTTTTTTTTTTTTTTAAATAAGAAAGAAAGCAAAGAACAGAAGAACAGAAAACAAAATGTATTTAAAGGCTTACAGGGTTTATTTCAGTTTCTGTCCTGCTCTAAGGACAAACTGGAGAACGAGAACACAGAAGGAATATTAAGAGGGAAGAGGAAGAGCAAAGCTTTTCTCCCTCTAGTCTTTGTATTTCCAATACATCAAATAAGTTTCTTTTTTTAGAGGTCATTTTTTCCAAAGCCTAGGAAAGAAAATGTGCCCCATCCTTTCCTGAGATGATCCCTCAGATCTGAAAGCACTGCCCTTCCATTAACAGCCAGCAGTGAAAAGCAGCGTAGGGCTGTGGGCAAACTCAATTCCCTGGGCTCCTTTTCCCAGGAGGCAATACTGAGCTGTCAGTGGCAGGATTGCTGCCACACTGTGTTCTCTTCATTTTGCCACTCAGGGTAGGATTTACCCCGTGTAACTTTAGCAGTCTAAACTTAGATTTTTAGCTTTGGTTCCCAGCGAGGAGAAGGGCATGTTTCAAAGTTGATTTATCCTCTTCTGAAATAGATAAACAGATGTCTGGATGAGTTGAAATCACCTTTAGAAAACACTTGTCTTTCCCCACTGACTGTAGAGGAAACAGAAGGAATAGCCTTGGCTGTCTTCCCAAAATGTATATTTTCCCTAAATTGAGGTACTTGTCTCACATTTAGTATCCCCTCCAGGTTGTTGTCAATGCACCAAGAATCTCTCTGAAACAGCACTGGTGATATTCATTAACTCTGGTTACAGGTTGAGAGCAAAAGGTGACCTCAGCACTGTCTAGAACTACCTGAAGGGAAGTTCTGGCCAGGTGAGGGTTGGTCTCTTCTCCCAGGCACTCAGCAATAGGACAAGGGGGCACGATGGG
>JAWWLZ010000012.1:22566970-22582447 GCA_035041345.1 Poliocrania exsul
GTGGTGCTTGTCCAAAGGTTGGACTGGATGATCTTGGAGGTCTTTTCCAACCCCAATGATTCTGTGATTCTGTGAATGGGAGTGCACATGGGAAACAGAACATGTACAGCTGGTGATTTTTTAGCTGAGGCGTTTCTGGTGCTGGGCTTGGCAGCACAGACAGAGGTACTTGCTCTATGCCCAGTTTGTGGTGGTTCAGCTGTCAGGGTGCCTTGGGAGTGTGTCTTTCTTTGCCTTGGGAGTTGCTGACTCTGCTCATGCCTTGAAGTTACCCTTATCCTCACTAAGCTCATGTCAGGTGCAGTGGTGGGGTAGCACATGGGGAGTGCACTGTTGGTTTCTATGTGTGTGCTGTGAGGAGGCTCTGGATGGCAAAGATGAATAAGCTGAGCTGTTCTGCCTGCAAAGGAGATGGAGAATCCAGCTACTGAAGCAAAACCAAGCTCATACCTTGGGCTTAAAGACTGTATAAAATGAGACCTCTAGAATTTGTCAGCTGATACAAGAGATGATGTGTTTAGTTCACTGAGCTCAGAACAAGCTATAAATCAAAGCAGGCAGGATTTTTTATATATATTTTAATGGGGACAGCTGTGAGAAACCAGATTGAAGTCCAAAGCTGCCGTAACCAGGACAACACAAAGGTTTTAACAAAATTGAACCCTCCCTGCTTTGTTATCTTTAGATTTTAATAGCTTAGGGACTGGCTGAATGTTTCTTTGTAATTCTTTTTTTTTTTATTTGCCTGGAACACTTGACCTTTTCTGATGAGTTACCAAATATCAGAAGCAGTTTTATTTTTTCTTTTGGTTAAAAGCATTTGATCTACGTCATTGATTTCTAAATTTTTTGGAAACATGGTAACATGTTATTGTTCATTTAAAGTCAGGACTTTCACAGTCCAAATAGTTGGACCAAAATAAAAGGTTATGATTTTTACTGCAGCTTTTGTGACTGGATTATTCTCACTGTTCAGATGCCCTTGGCATTATGAATAGCAAATTGCCCTTAAAGATGTTTACATTTGTTTTACATTACCAGTGTAGTTTCTGATTGTATTTGGAATGTTTCTTTGTGCTTACATACAACCTGCTCTACTGAATGACACCAGTTACTGAGGATATAAAAACTTACAGCTCATGTGCTTCAAAGGGAATGGAAGGTCCGTAGTGTTGCTTATGTGTGCTGCTGAGTGAGACTGTTGGTGAACAATGGGCAGAAAAGAGGTTATAAAAACCAAACTACTGTGTCACAAGGGCTCAGAATGAGTTTTGTGCCCACAGCAGACCAACACAGGAGGAGACTAACGAGGCACAGAAATCTTTAAAGCCAAACAATCCCTAATCTTGTAAATGATCCCCTTTCCATTGATGTTGACTGTTTGCTTGCAGCAAGTTACAGATACTTCTTTTGGGAAAGGGTATTTAACTTTCTTTCCTGCTGGGTGTTAGTCTCATTGAAAGAAAGATAGAGTTAGGTTTTCTCTGAGATTTCTGTTCACTATTACCTTCCTTTCTGTTCTCTTATCTCTCCAGACTGTCAGATTGAAATATGGAATAGTAAACTGTGCAAACAAAAACCCTTGTTATTTCTTCAAATCTTTCAGCACTGCCTGCCATTAAAGCTTTTACCATACCAAAGACCAATGATTTAGTATTACTGCAGTGCTCTGTTTTGTCTAGGTATGCTTTTTATGGAATGAAAGGACTAGTACATAAATGATCATAAAATTGCCTGTTGGGAAAGGTAGCCTGCTTGTTAGCTGAACTGCTCCAGGTAAGCTGGTTCTGCTCAGATCTGGTGGTGGTCCTGGAGCAGTGCTGGTAGAACTCAGGCTGCATTCATGATCTTTGTTCACCCAAGTGATGTGTTGGGGGGTTTGCAGGCTGGTTTGCCATGCAGCTTGTTAGAATCTAAAGAATCCAATAAAAATACGCACAAATAATCAAAGAAAAATTGTTGATGTCTCCATTAATTAGTTCACCTGCTCCAGGCCTCAGTCCATTCCCTGTCTCTGGAGACTGCTGGTTGCTCCAGTGAGAAAGTTTTAGTGTCCAGTAGGGATGGAGAGCCAGGCGTACATTTTGTCCAGAGAGTCTCTATTTTAATCCAAGTGGAAGAGTTTCTAACACAGTTGTCCTCAATTCATGTTAACCTTTTATTGGTAGTTATCTGCCTCTTTGGAAACATAGGAAGTGTCTGTGACTGATCTAACTTGTATTTTGTTTGGATAAAAAGGTTTGAGACATATTTTCTTTGCTTGTATTTTACTAAAGGAAAAAAAATATTGCCTACTGCAACATTTGTGCTGAGTCTGCTGCTCTAGTTTTTGTTAGAGGTTCACTGGGTATCTAAGAACTTGCATGGAGATATCTCTGTCCTGTGGGAACTGTTCAGGTCTGGATGGTTCTAAAGACATAGAGAAGTACAATTTGGCATTTGGGATATAAAATATTTTGCTACTGGTCTTTTTCCTCAGACTTTATTTGTGATTTTGAGAATTGCAACCAAAAATGAAGCACAGAACTCTCTGCCTCGGGTTCCTTTTAGATAACCAGGGTCTTCTGAACTGACTTGAGTTCCTGTCAGCTTCCAGGTGCCAAAGTCAGTCAGGGGCAAAGCTGAGACAAGTTGCATCTGATTTGAAGCCTGTTAAGAAAGGTCTTAAGACTGAATCTCCATGGTCTTCATTTGACTTGGACTCAGTCTGGACCCAAGTTTGCTTTCTAGTTGAAGGCCCATTCTCATTTGTCATTACTAATAATTGCACTGTACCTTCAGTTAGGATGAAGGCCATACCATGTGTGGAATGAGAATGTTATGAAGCGTGTAGACTGCAAAGGGGAGCAATGTTATTGCAAAACTTACATCTCAAATGTACAGTTTACTATGTCAAATGTTGCATATTCTGTCCAAATGTTGAATATTTTCTGTATAAAATTCTACATAATATTTAGTATATCTAAGTAAATGTAAAATTACAAATAATCCTAAAATAATATGGGTCTTAACCCATATAATTATGGACAATTTTGTAAATTTTCTTCATTATTGAAAGCTTACCAAGGGGGTTGTACACATCAGATGCAACTCTAATGGATACCCTTGGATGAAAACCCCTGAACAGATTGCTGGGTCCTGCTCTCTGCCTGCCCATGCCTGGCAGCTGCTGAGGCTGTGGCTGAAGGCAGGCACAAGCTGCTGCTTTCTCCTGGAAGGCAGATAAAAATGCTAAAGAGATGCTGCTCAGCACCTTTGTGTTGGTGCTGTGCCCCCTGTGTGTACATTGGCCCCTGCCAGGCTAGGGATGCCACTCTGATGTCTCTATTAAAGCTGCACTAACAGGGGACCTAGTCCCTTGTGGCTGTATCCCAAAGCTTGTTACACATCAGGTTAATTGCCAGAATGAGGGGGAAATGGGATAAAGTATTTCCAGGCTTGCTTAATGGGGCTGCAGCCTGTGCTGTTGTCACTCTGTGCTGTTGTCATGTTCAAATAGCATAAATCTCCTCATAACACATCTGTATACAGTGAAAACTCCTGGAACACCCAATATAAATGAGTACCCTCTGTGTTTGGTGATCACCTCTGGTTAGTACAGAGTTGGTGATTTCAGAGGCCAGGAAAGAGTTTTTGCCATGGAAATGACTCTGTTAAATTCTGTCCTTACGTTGTCATTTGCTCTTCAATGGAAATATATTCATTGTCAGGCTTGCCATACAGTCTGGAGGAGAGAGCAAGCTGATGATTTCATTTAATGGCAATTAGTGTGATCCAGCTGAAATCCCTGACTGTACTACAGACAGAGGTATCTCATTAATCTGACAAGCCTTTCTGCTATAATAGATCTTTACACATTTCACTTTTAGAGGATATTTTTAAGCCTTGGAGAATTATCTTGCAGGGTTTTGTATATAATGGATAATACTTCTTAAATTCCTGAAGTTAGGAAATTAAAGGAGTGGTGTCCTCAGCACTGAGGACTCCCAAATTGCCCCAGGGGAAAAGAGAATCTTAATCCATGTGGCTGCAGTTGAGAAATTTCTGTGGTGACCCTACATCAGGGTTATTGGATAGGTCACCATTGCAATGATCTTTCCCACATCTTAAATCGTGTTAGCCAACAAGTGCTGTATAAAATCTTGATCTCACTGAAATCAGCAGCTGATTTTATCAGAAATTCACACCTGAAGTATGGCCAAGTCCTGGCAGTCAAACTGTCATTGCAGGCACTTGGGAACTGAGCTGTTTTTATGGCCTGTCACAGCTGTACAAAATAAATGCCAGTTAGGAGAATAAGGAGAAGTGATACATAATCCAAAAAAAGCTGCCAAGTTTCAGTGTTCTTAGTTATGGCATTAAGGTTTTACAGGTGTTCCCTGTCTCAGGTTTGCATCTCATGCTCAGTAAGTACATCAAGGCTGGATACAAGTGAGATTCAGCAGCGAAAAGTAATGTAACAAAATATGTCTTAAATATACATTTGTAAAGAACTGTGGTGCAGTTCAGAAAGCTTTGCAATAGTGGTCACTGCAGAAAAGGGAGTGAGTTTGGGGGCAAGATGGAACTGTCTTGTTTGGAAGTTGCGCTTTGCATATTTTACAAACCATATCTAACCTTGTGGAGAGCTGATCAAATTTTAAGTATAAACTAAGACAGTACATTTTCTGGGGGAGCATGTATGAGTAACAGAAAAGGTAGGTTTATGGGGAGCCAGCCAAGTCTTAGCTGCCATAATTTGCAGCTAGAAGGGGAAATTAAAACATGTGGAGGTCCACCTTTTTGTCATTTGATGGTTTTGATAATATTATTAATTCACTTTGTATCAAACAGTCACCAAAGACAAGGTGAGTGACTAGACGTTAAATTAGTGGCCTATTTTTTCTGCCCCATAAAACCTGTTTAATACTAAGCAGCAAGCCCAAAAGATATTAAAGAGCTACAGCTCCTTCGTTCTGCACAATATCACTTTAAAATAAAGTTAATCTAAGTCATGATGTGCATCTATAGGTTTTACAAGAAGCCATAAATTTCAGGAAATTAACTTCCTCATAATAACATGTTCAAGGTAGCCTTTTTGAACTGGCATTTTATTTTAGGTTAATCACTGCTGATTTTTTTTTGTTTTTCAGAAATCTGTTCTTGTTCAGTTTCTTGAAAGGTAAAGGAAAGTTGCTTTTATTTCATTTATCAGATTGGGATTTCTTTCAGTCACTTGTATCAGGAAATGTTTGCTGCTAATGAACATACAGGCACACATCACTGGATATCTGCTTTCATGCTAATTAGCTAATTACTCAATTACTATGCAGATCAGTGAATTTGTCATGGGTTATTTTGCAAAGTAGGGACAAATTTTGAGGTAAGGTGAACCAAACTTAATAATATTGATTTCATTAGTGCCCATTAGATGGGCAACTTCCAGGTGAAGGTCTGGCTTAAAAATCATAATGCAGTTATATGAGGTGCTCCTGCAGGTACTTTTAGAAGGACTTGGATTATTTTCTTTATTCGTACTTCTCCTTTGTGTGCTGCCTGACATTCCACAATTAACCTGAAAGCTGAGACAAATATAAACTCCATTTCAAGGCAGTGTCATTACAAAGTTGTCTCCAACACTTTTATAAACATGCACAATTCTAATTTTCAGTAAACATCAGGTTTGTCACCTCACTTGTTATCTGCATCTTAAGTCAAGAGCTCTTCAACTTGAACAGCAGTTGCTTTCTGCTGATTAATATTTACCTGCATGGTCTTCTCAGTTAGTACTTGAAACTAGAAGGCACCAAAACAGAGTTTGGTTTCTGCAATCACAGATAATAATGTACCTTCTGAAGATACTGCAGCAATTTTACAGAGCAGAATAACACAATTTGCATCAATCAAGCAGTGACCTGATACATACCTTTCTGAGAGAGTTTTTGCAAATTACAAGAACACTTAAAAAACTCCAAGTTTGTCTCAGAGGTTTGACTCAGTAGTTTGAAACAGCCTTCAAATTTTTGAGAATGGAAAAAATAGTTTTAAGCACAGAAGTGGAATATAGTAGATTTTAGCAGGAAACAACATCACTGGGGTTGTTGAACACAAAGGGAAAGGCTCACACAACTCACAGCCATACATGAATTTCTCTTTTAGCAAACACCTTCATTTATTCCACTGACAGCAAAGCCAGGTCTCTTCTGTATGTCCACACGGAGGGGATTTGCTGCATGACCTCAGATAAAATGTTCTTCACTCACTATCAGACAAATGAAAGGAGTTTTGTAGCCTCATTGCAGGGGCACAAGACCCTCTTTCACCATTACCTCCTGTCATTTAGTGAACTGAGATATCTGCTGGCTGTTTTCCATGTGAATCTGAGACTGTGTCAAATCCTCTCACTGCAAAATGAGTTTGCTCTAGCATTTCACGGGGTCTGGTTTTGGTGGTGTTCCCCTCCATCTCACTACCAAATGAGCTCTTTTTCTTTTGATTTAAAAACAGGGTGTTTCACTTCAACCAAATACTGGGGTGTTTCAGAGACTCATTGTGCTGATGTGGTACTGCTACTTTTGCATTACAAGGTGACACAGTCAGAGTGAGAAACTCCACCCAGCTGAAGTGGCAGTCTCCTGGGTGTGAGGGAGGCATGAGCCCATGAGAACCAGCTCAGAAAAGGCAGCATTCATTCACAGCTCATCTCCCTTTTTGTGTCACTAAGCTAATAAGGGGAATAGTTGAGACTCACAGACCTGCTTCCTTTTCTGTTGTTCCCCAGAGTGTCACCTGTGGGACTAGAAGAGTGAAATTAAATTACGTTCTCATACTTCAGATGAACTGGATACCAAGGGATGCTTGAATAAAGTTCTAATCAACAGCCAGTTTTCTGTGTGTAGTCAGAAAGGAGGAAAAAAACATGAATGCAGGATAATTATGAAGTCAGTCCTTGGCACAACAATGACCGTAAAAGGGAAGCTGAAGAAAAACCTTCTCCTTTGAGATATGAAAAGCTGGTTTTGTCAAGCTATGCTGCATCCTGACCTTGTTTGCTCTGTGTGCTGTTGTGGGCAGGTGGCAGGGAATATGGTTGGTGTGTGTCCTTTCAGTCCCAGAGATCCAGCAGGCTTCTGTTACCCTTTATTTTGCAATAAACATTCAGCCTGCCTTGTTCTCTCTTCTCAAAATCTCTTTGTCTTATTGACCTTGCTTTGTCCCTGCTTAGATACATACCTGGCAAGTGAAAGACCTCATATATATGTTTTTAACTGTGTAATAAAACTTTACATGATTAAAATTGAAGTGGCCAGAGTGAGGACGAGACGAGACCATCTGCTTATACCCTTGCAAATTTTCTGGAACCTGTAACTCCCTGGGCATAAGGTAAGGGCTGTAGGTGTCCAGGCTCTTTGGTTGAGTGCAATTGGGTCTGTACTACCTTGAAATTATCAACTGTTTATTAAAAACTTAAGTTGAAAAAATGGTATTTTAGAATGAGCTGAGAATTGGCCGCTAGGTATGTTTGGGTTTAGTGTTCCTAATTCTTGGCTTGAGCCATGAGAAGGGATTAACAGGGTAGAACATGAAAATAAATGTTATTAAAAATTGGTAGTGTATTTTGAGTGACAGTAGAAATGGCAGCCTTTCAGAAAATATTACACAGAGAAGTAGGAACATACCTACATCTTAATAATTACCTTAATGAGGCAGAGAGAACTCTCCATACACACACACGTGGTGACTTCTGCATGTCCCATGGCTTAGTTACTCTTAGCTGGCCTTGTCTGGGTCTCACAGAAGGTTCCTCAGTACCTCTAACAGGAGCTCCCCACCAGTCCTGAGCTGTGTGTCAGGCTTTGAACTGCTCTCCATGCAACCACTTTTCAGTGTACGCAGCTGACAGTGTGTGTGGGCCCATAATTATCCAAAGGGATTGGGACCATATCACTTCTGGATTACATTTGTTCCCATTTCTGCAGTGTGCATGTTGCTTGTACAAATAGGAGCTCTTCAGATATGCTGCTGAGGTGTTTCCCTGCAAATGAGTTAGACAAAGGGTGAGAAAATGTGTGCACTGAAGGTGATAAATACATAGAAATAAAAACCAGAAGCACAATGACTAAAGGAAAAGCAGAGGCAAACAGCAAGTTTGTCCAAGTCAGTGAGTAGAAAATAATAAGATTCTATTGTATTTGGGCTTTAACTATTTGTATTCTTCACTACTTCAATGCCCATCACAAAGAAACTCAACAGAGATACTCACAAATTGAATCATGTTTAACTGGGTGAAGATAAAGGGCTATATTGGGATGTTTTGGAGAATGTTATTAGAAGAATAATAGCGAATCCAACAGCTTAGCTAGCATAGCTAGCTATTCATAGAAGAATAATAGAACTGACAGTCTGGGTAGTTTAAATATATGTGAGGGGAGCTTTCCAGACTCAGAAGTTGTGGGACCTTTGCAAGCAGATCAGTGTAGTCTATCCAGTAAGTGAGAGAGCTGGTGACTTCTCAGTGCAGTTTCTCTCTCATGATTTTCCTAGAAAGTCCAAAAAACCTACCTGTTAAAACCAGGTGCAATAAATGCTTGTTCTTTCCTGTGGTCACCACAGGCAGATACTCTCCATTTAACTGTGCCAAACCTTGGCAGATCCTTCTATGTGCTTAATAAAAGAGCACAGTAAAAGAAGGGATTCAAAAACAAACAATATATGCCAAGACATAAATATTTTATAAAAAGTAGCATAACAGGAATGATGGGTCTGATGCACATTAGGAAAAGGATTGAAATGTTAATGGGTTTGAAGCTGACCCACACTAGGACACCAATCAAAGTTAATGAGCTGAGTGTATATTAAAAGGACAATATAGAACACATCTGCTTTAATGACATCTCTTCTCTGCTTTTGACTGCACCTTCAGGTAGCCTGGAAATGATGAATGAGGCACTTAGATGAAAAACTTTGTGCATTATCATTAACTGAATTCAAATCAGAAAGACTAGCATTGGTTATCTTAGAAATGGATTTAGGGCAGACATGACAGCCCTTTTCAAATGTTTCCATTTACCAACAGAAGGCTTTTTAATAAGTGTTTATTTAAGCAATATATGTTGTATCTCTTCTCATCTGCCTGCCAATCTGAAAGACATTGATAGATGAATCTTTCTTTCATATCCTTGAGTGAGTTTTAAGCTTTTTCAAAGAAAGTAAGAAATACTAGAACCTACTTGTTGACATGGAACTAAAAGAAAGCAGTAAATGGTCTGGATTGTTTGTTTGATTTGTTTTGGTATTCAGGTATGTTGGGTTTTTTAGATAAAATTGTGCAGCCATAAAGGTGTGTAATGTCAACATGCAAGAAATTTCATGAAAGTGATTTCAGGAACTATGGTTTTTTTGTCAAAAGTGTGAATGTAAAGATATTTTTTCTTTCTTTGTGCTTCCTTCAGTTAGTCCAGGCTGGAGGCTCTGCCATTCTTCAGTTTGTTACCCCCGATTCTGGTGACTGCCAGTGAGGTGGAGCCCATAAATGCTGAGTGTTGCACAGATGCAGGGTAAGAAAAGGGTTTTACCTTTTGGAACTTACAGTCTAAATGAATGCAACGAATTATTGGAGACGCTGCTTCAATCTTGTAGGTCCTTTCAGTTGTTTGTGAGTTCCTCTTTGCTTTGCTGCTCTTTCCAGGCAAAAGTGAGTAAAGCAGCTCACTGGTTTTCTTTCTTCTTTTCATTATGTTTTTCTTTCTTCCTTAAATAACTCTTTAAAGATCTTTGAGTTCTTAATGCCTTATAAAGTCTGGAAAGGCCCTCCAAATAGTTAGTCCTAGTGTCTCAATTTAAAGTTTATTTCCTTAGGATTTGTTCCTGTACTTTTCAAGCCAAGAAGAACTTTATGCAGAGGATTCTGCCTGTGAAAGCCATATAAATTATGTAGCATAATCTTAGAGCCTTTATTAAACTTGAGCTGGAGATCTCAAATTGGGAATTAATGGCTTTTTAGAGTTTGCATCATTGCATTTCTTCCTGAGGACAAATATTATGTGGGTAGATCCATCCCATGTCTTCTCCTGCCTTTGGCAATGTAACCATAGGCTGTTGTGTGTGGAGATGTCTCCAAAGCCCAGTATTGCAAAGATCCCTGCCTGGGACACATGGACCTGAATGGCTGAGGCCACTCGTGATGCTTTCTGAGAGACAATGATTTTAAAGCCAGCAGGAAATAGTGCAGTTGCAAGCAAAGAGCTGTACCCTCTGTTTGCTGATCCTGGAGGAATTGGTGAGGTGCCTCTTGGCTGGGCAACACTTCAGGGCATGTAGGGGCTGCTTAACATTTAGTCTCTTTGGCTGAGACTAAGGTGAATCATAAGATTTTAGACATAGCAATATAATTCTTGATTAAATTTTACCCTGCAGTTACTAATTGTGTGTACACTTAAAACCAAATGAGAACATATGTTCTTCTAAGTAAAACTTGCATTTATAGTCTGGGTTTTCCAAAGCACTGAAAGCAGTATCTGTATTTTTAAAGGCTCTCAAGACTTCATCCAGAAAACAAAAGAAATAGTAGTGCATTCTGCTACAGAGTTTTGTCTGGCTGAGTAAAGGGTTTGGAGTGCAGCTCAGAAACCTGTTTAATCTTAACCTAAATTCTGGCTACACTGGTGCCTTGATGCTGGTTCTTCTCCACCTGGAACGCTGCAGTGGCAGAAAGGCTCCCCAGTAAAATCTGGGAAGCATGTTTGTAGTTGCTTCAATGATTCAGCCATGGGAGAGTCAATATTAGTTTAAAAAAAAAAAAAAAAAAAAAAAGATAATCCAAAGTGCATTTTCCTGGGCAGAACTTAGGGTGTGTTGTGCAGGTGAGAAGGTTTGTCACACTGCCAGATGTGTTTCCTGAATGACTTCTATGAAGTGAGTACACTTGGATCAGCCAATTACCATCAAGTCTAACAAGTCTCAGAGACTTTTATTCTACGTGGTGAAGTCAGTCTATATGTACAGAGTACAGTCAGACATGTGCCTTGGTCAGGTTTTAACGGCATGAAAGATTTGAGGCAATTGTTCTTAACATTTCTAGCATTATAACGTGAAATTACAGGAAGGATAATGGTCTTTAAATGGGGCTGCGTGTAGGCATAGCACTCTTTAGTGCACACCATTAACAGAGAATTAAAGATGATGCAAGACTCTGGCAGTAATGAGAGATTCCATAGTAGCCTGACAGTTTTCCTGTT
The DNA here is from genome assembly GCA_035041345.1 of Poliocrania exsul. Taxonomy (NCBI): domain Eukaryota; kingdom Metazoa; phylum Chordata; class Aves; order Passeriformes; family Thamnophilidae; genus Poliocrania; species Poliocrania exsul. The sequence goes on from JAWWLZ010000012.1 coordinate 22,578,187, forward strand.
CATCTTGTCCATAAAAAGAACCAAGATTTACTAAGGCTCACTGGTGGTATCTGTTACCATGGAGACTGGGGTTCAAGTTATTTTTAAGGCACAGAAAACTGGTGATTGTGGACCCATATCAAACTATTCTCCTTTAAAGAAAGCCACTGTTATGGTCCAGGCACTGTTAAAGACTAATTTGCAGAAGTGCTCATGCTGTAAGAAGCAGGACTGTTAAGCATCAGACCAAAGGTCACTGGGAGCTCAGTTCTTCCACTGATGGGCAAGTTAAGCAATAAAAAGTCACTCTTGATGAAGTGCCTTAGAAGGCTGTAATTACTGATGTCTGAGGAAAAGCAGTGCTTACCAAAAGCAAAACTTCAAAGAACTATTGCTCTGCAGATGATATTAAATAACACACATAATGGACTAAAAGCACCAGGGAGCCAGAATCGTGTCTTTGTGTGCCCTGCAGAGTTATTGTGCCAGATTTGAGTCTTGGGGCACATCATAAAAGAAAGCTCTTTGGACTGGATTTTCAGTGCATCAACTGTTTGTACACAGCACATGGCACAGTCTGCCCATCTCCTGTCCTCTTCAACTACACAATACCTGCTTGTAGGAGTGACCAACATGCCCTTCCTATGTTGATGCCATGTTTGCTGTCAGTACCAACCCCAGAAACCTGAATTTGAACCCACCCTCCCTTGTGGCAATAGGAAGTTTTCCTCCTGACTTCTCACATCTCAATGAAGAGATGAAGAATAATGTTCATATTGTGCAACTTTTAGCCCTGTGGTTTTAAAGTGTTGTGTTAAACTATCAAGCCCACAGAGTTTTCTGTCCAGTTTGTCCTGTACTTTTAGGTTACAACAGATGTTTTCCGGTCCTCTCACAGCATGAAGTTTTAGGCTGGTTTAGAGAAATGTACATGCATTATAATCAAATTTATGATGTTTTAGTTTTAAACCACCTTGTCCAAAACACTGATAAAATGTAGCAAGTGTATTCCAATGAAACTGTTCCTGTAAATTAGGAAGTTTCTGAGTCTAATATCCAGTTGATTTTCAGTTAGCCCTCATGGGTACAGATTTTGGAAATCTATGCAAGGAATGATCAAGAAGAACATCTGGTTTTGAAAATGGCAATTTAAATTTCAAAGAAACTATTTACATTTTAATAGCTCTATTCTCTGAAAGTTCCTGGAGTCTGATACTTCTGATTAGGAAAATGATCTCTGGACCGACATTTTGTGTTTGGTATTCATTATAGTAACAGACCTAATGAAATTATCTTGTATTAATGTGCATGCATGTAATGTGCAATTATGGAGGAATTCCATAGCAATAAATTGTCATACTATTCCTTTAAAGTCTAGGATTTCACCAAAAGGCTGGGAGAATGGCATCTAAACTGGTTCTCAAATCAGAAAACTGAAAAGTATTTCAGTTGTTTTATTAATATAGAGGTTTTTGGTTTCAGATTTTTTGCCAACATCACTTACTAAAAGGCTGACTGATGTAGGAGTGGACTCTCAAACAGTCTTATTCTATTTAAAATTTAGGCTCCTTGGTGACTTGGGTATTTTTAAACACTCTCTCATTGGTGTCTATTAATCACTGCTGCAATAATTAATAAGTGTTTTCAACATGCAAAGAACTTAGTATTATTGATTTTTTTTTTGATGCCTTAGAATTGCTGTAAGTTACGTGTGTGTATCTGGATGTGAAATGCATCCTGAAACTTCAGGCTGGGTCTTACTGTAGGACATTTGACAGCTTTGTCTAATGATGGTGCCAGACACATTCTTAGATAAGGTCTTGCTGCCCAGGTCTGTAACTTTGAACACCAAGCCACTGAAATTTTCAGTGTAAGACACTTTATAATGACTGTTTTCTTGATTGTTTTGAGCGTTTGGGCTTTTTCATTTGGGTTGGTTGGTTGATTGGTGGGGTTGGGAGGGGGGACGACCTGCAGGGACATGTTTGTACCACAGAGCCAGAGAAGATTCATCACTGCCAAGAATGAAGCTGGGACATAACTCATTCATCTCTGCTAAAATTCTGATGATGTTTCCTTTGAAGGGGACTAATGCCCTGACTCTCTAAGTCAGGAAATTGAAATCTGGTAGGGATTAACCACTGAGTCAGGGATGTGCCTTTTGATTTCCTCCTGAAATTGAAATGAAGCCTGTCCTTTTTGGGATTTTTTTTGTCATCATTGCAGCCCATGATTTGCCAGCTGGATGATGGCTTTTTTCTCTAGCCTCTATAACCTTCTACCCAAAATCTCTGCACAAACAGGGAGGTGCAGAGAGCATGACCATCTGTCTTCCCTCTGAACTTTACTCCATGCTAAATTTGTGTAATTCCCATAAAGGACTCCCTCCTGCTCCCTTGCAAAGATAATCCTTCTCTTTCTCATCTAATTCAGTTCTTTGGCATTCTTATGCGCTTTAACATTTGGCACCCTTTATTTTAGAAACTTTCAAACAGATCTATCAAGAGTTTTGTATTTCATGACAAGTTTATAACTTAACCAGAAGTTTTCAAACATGGTTAAGGAATGTGGGGGTTCTCATTTTCAATGACAAACCTTCAGGAGGTTTTCAAAATGTCAGGATAGATTTTTAGGAAACACCAATATGTGAAGACACATTACATGCCCAAGCAAAGGCCAAAGCAGAGATCTGTGAAACCTCTTTATGAAGTTCAGTGGGTTAAAGAGTTTATATATGACTGTAGTTCCAACTGAGATTGCCAGCTTGGAAGTTATGCTGTGGAGGGCAGTTGTTTATCACAACATCACCTCAAGTTTTGTCAGCACATCCTCACAGTTGTTTTCTATTTAAGAAATTCATGCCTGGGGCATCTGATGTGAAGTGTATTGGAAGAGAAGGGTGCAGTGCATCTGTCTGTACTAAAACAGTTACAAGCCCATGCTGTCAATCTAATCACTTTCAGAAGCTCAAGAAAACCCCCAACAATGTAGTTTAAGAAATGTTGATGTTTTTTGAGATGGTCAAATACTACATTTATGGCAGCCAAATGCCTAAGTGATTAGCCAGATACAGCTGTCTTTTCATAAAGGTACAGAATCAGAAGAAAGTACAATAAATGTTTCTTTTTTTTAATTTAGTTATATCTACTTATTGACTATTACAAGCATGAGAACTTAAAAATACTGGACTTTTTTTGCTTTGTTCTGCAGTCATAGACACAAATAGACACATTCCCACACTATGGGGAAAGAACAGAAGCCAAAATATCTCCTACAAAACTTATTTCAAGCTAATAGAGAAACTCCTTCCAACTTCTTTGGACTTTGACTCCCATCCTGGGAGATTTTATGGGTTGCTCAAAAGCATGTACGAAGGCTGGAAGGAGCCAAAAGGAAACCCAATTCCTACTCTGCCTCAGTTTCATGCCATTTCCTCAACCACTTATAGAATTGTATTGACTAAATCTGGTGGCCAAGGTGCAGGGTAACTCAAGAGGACTTCAGTGCAGGGACTGAAGTCCCTACAGGCATCATGGCAGTGTAACAGGAGAGCAGATTCCAGTGGGAATGTCCATAGGATGCAGTGCAGCTGAATGTCCACTCAGTGAGGTGCCCCAGCTGGTGTCAGAGCTGCTGGTCAGACCATTGGGTGGATCACAGTGCGTGTCTCCCCTGACCAGGTGTGGTTGTTTTGGCTTTAGTTCCAGCCAGGCCTTAGTTAGGCCTCAATTCAGCAGGCCCAGAGGATGGCATAGATTAGAAGGGACAAGCATCACCTGACTTAAGCAACCAAAGAGGTATTTCATATCACCTGACATCAGAAAGAAGTATCAAGAAGTATAAAAAGAGAGGGAGATGGAGCTTCTGTCTGTTTTGGTCTTTGCCTCAGCCCCGTGAGGACGGACTGTGCTGTCCCAGGAGGGACGGGAGGCCCAGGCCCGGCATCAGCTCACCACCATATTATCTTAGGGAAGTAAAATGTTTGTTCTTAGTCTTTCTCTCTGCTTGGGCCTGTCTCTTGGGAATTGAGTTCTCCAGAGTAATTTGTAGTTAAAATGGCAGGATTTGTGTTTGATGGGGAGTGGCTATATCTAACTTGTGTGTGTGCTATATTGTAGTTTTCTTTTAATTTTCTCTTTTCTGTATGAATATATATTTAGTTTAAGTTAAAACTGGTTTGAGTTTCTAGGTTTTATTTTTCCTTTCTCCCTTTCCTCAGCGGCAGGAGGAAGGAGACTGACTCTGTATTGTATGTGTTGTATGGCCAAACTTCCTGAACGAA
>JAWWLZ010000012.1:22592507-22603305 GCA_035041345.1 Poliocrania exsul
GGCAGGACTGGTGGGACCATCTGCTGGGCTGACCCTGCCTGGACACCAGGTGCCCACCAAAGCTGCTCTATTGCTCCCCTCCTCAGCTGGACAGGGGATAAAAAAATATAACAAAAGACTTGTGGGTCAGTATAAGGGCAGGGAGAGATCACTCACTGATTACCAACAAAGGGAAAACAGACCCGTCTTGAGTAAGTGAATTTAATTTCTGACCAATCAAATCAGATTAAAGTAATGAGAAATAAAACCGAATCTTTAAGCACCAGTTCTATAGCCAGGCCTCTGGTTAAGAATCCAAATATGAAAGACTCCTTATTAGTGCTCTGCCAATCAGTAATTTGTGTGTACATTTCACGAAAGAATTGCTTGGGATTTCACCTGGCTCAAGTTCAGCAGATCCCGTTGTGAGTATGGCCAGTTCTGTGCTGCAGGAGTGGGATCCTTTCAGAGCAGGGATGGGTTTCCAGCACTGCTCATTCCCCCCCTTTGTGCCCTCAGTCTGCTTGTACTGTTGTCTCTGGCACTGATATTGGTGAGAGCTGTGCTGGCGTGCACAAGGTCCCAGGAAACACCTGCTGCTTTCAAATAACTCTGCTGTACAAGTGCAGGGGGAGATTTTTATAAGCTTCGATCCATGTTCTACCAATGCAGGGGGAGATTTTTATAAGCTTAGATCCATGTTCTACCAATGCAGCCCCAAACTCCCTAAACCTTCCTAAGAAACATTCAGTGTACACTGAGGTATGAGGACATTGTCAGTTCTTCATATTAATCATGGGGAATTTCTGCATGGTCTCCAAGATATGAAAGACTTTATCATCATCTTAGGACAGCTTTGCATAATGTAGCATTTAAGTATCTTTTTGTGGAGATATGATGCAGTTTTCCTCAAGTTCTCATGCCTGTACAGGACTTTATTTACAAGACTAAATAGTGAATTCCAAAGATCCACACATACTATTTTTTTTAAATGCAGAGTTGGACTACTTGGATTTCCTGACTGTCATTTCAGTACTCCCCAGCTACTCAAGTTGGAATGTCAGTTACTTAGTACTTATGATCTCCTATCAAACTGTTATAGAGTAGTTTTTATCCTCTTCTTCCTTCCTCCTTTCCTCTGTCTCTCCCATCAGTGCAGTGGAGGGCTGTGAGCACATTACCATTAAGAACTGTATGCAATTGCATTATAAAAGACCAGTTGGATGGAAAGTGCTATACAGTAAATCTTCTTATCATTTCCTACTATGGAGTAATGCCTACTTTAAAATAACTGGGGCAAAAATAGCAGTAATTCCAAACTCTTATTTTTCACCTATGCCTAGAATTTAGTAAGGTTTAATTGCATGATGCATCTGAATTCTGTTACATTTGGGAGTAATTTGCTCTCAATTTAAGGGCCTGTTTTCAGTCTGATATAGAAATTATTTATTCAATAAAATCTTGATACTTTGGGGGAGATATTGATATCCTTGTGGGTTGATACCTTCAACACTAAAAGGCAATCTTTTATTCATGCCATGGGGAAAAAGCTAGATTTCCCTCAAACTACAAAGGTCTTTTTCTTTTCTGGGGTTTCAAGAAGCACTTCAGCATTTAATCTTGTCACATGGAGGTGTCTAGAAGGGTGGTGGGTGTCAGAATATCCTTTCCTACTGCTTTACAGGTTTATCACTAAAACCTTTAAAGAGGAGGCTTGGTCCATACTGTTGTGGGGTTTTTTTAATGTGGTGGAGGGACTCTCAGCTGTGAGAGATGTCTTCCATTCTCTATGCAGCTCATCAGGGATGTGATGCTGCCAAGCTCTGATGCCACCACACCGTGTGTCATGTAATGGACCACACTTGTAGCTTTGGCCCAAAATGGGCACTCACAACACTGACTGTTGCAGCTGATACTCTTGAAAACAAGGGTTAAACCAGGATATTCTGTGAGCTGAAGAAATTTATTTCCAGGAAAAGCTGCTGAGCTAATGCCCAAGAGGGATTATTCAGTGGGAAATTATTGATGACTACGATTTGGGGAGTTTTTTTCCATTTTTTTTAACCAGAGGTGAAATTCCTCTAATTGCCTCTTTCAGCCCCCACAGTTGACTCAGATTGCTTCTTTTGTTCAGCTCAGAGGGTGAGGAGGTGGTACAAGAAAGTGGTTTTGATCATGTGTGACACCTCCCCTACCTCTCCTGTGGCAGAACTGTCAGAGGAGAGAAACTCTGAGGTGCTTGATGTGAGTGCCAATGGAACACAGGACAGCCATAGATTGCTGTTTTCTGCTGATCCAACTACCAAGTTTTGACTGTTGCATTTATTTGTTGTATTTATTTGAAATATGCTGTATTTCAAAGTATTTAGGCAGCTGAGCTGATTTTCAAGAGATACTTGAGAAGAGAAAATTATGCCAAATAATAGAGATCAATTGTTCCCTACTATCACTCCTTTTATTTCTTATTTGCTCAGGGCAGCAGATTGTGAGTTTCTTTCTTCACAGGGAGAATCAGCCAGTCTGGAGAGATTAAGAACATTATATTGAAAAGTATCCTGAAAGACAGTAACAACCTAACAAGCTAGAAATTGAAATAATGAGAAATGTTGTGCTGCTGTTTGCAGTGGAGATAGTTTCACTGTCTGTCATATTTTCTTAAAAATATTTTTTTCCAGCCATCTTAAAAAATAAAAATTAAAAAAAAATAAGCTAAAGTATGCATGGAATTGGAACATGGATGGAGATTCAAGAATGTCAGACTGTGAGATAACTTTAGAAAATTCTTATTCCCTGTTGCAGTCTGAGGGTGGGGGAGAGTGAAATGACATTTCCATTGCATCATCTTTTCGAAGATAATTATTCACCAGCTTTCCCAGGAGAACATCCAGCCCATTAGTAGCCAGGCACTGAGAAGCTGTTATGATAATGGGTGTGCTTTCAGGAATTGATCCCAAGGCAGCCCCAGTGCTGCTCAGTAACTGTACCACCTCCAATGACATCCTAAGGAAGATGGTGTTATGTATACTTCAAAAAATCAATCATGCTCCTCAGGAGGATTACACACTAATGAATAACACGCCAGAAAGGAAAACTGGTTTTGATATTGTGTGTGCAGCATTAGAATTTACTAACTTGGGTTTGTCCTACTCTGGGACATCATCTGTAATGCCAGTGGTTACCTCTGCTCTGATGCTCATGGAAGGTGGGTTGGGTTGGGGTTTTTTGTTTGTTTTTTTCATTTTTCTCTTTTTTATATCATGAAAACTGTAGCTGGAGAGAGTCTCTTGATGAGAAGTGTGCTGTGTGGTTCTGCTTTCACCAGTTTATTTCTTAATTGTGCACAATTGTTGGAGAGACCCAGCTCTTACACAGCACTTTTTTTAAGCTCTTAAAACACTTCCCCAAGAAGATTAATATCCCACCACTGTCCAGAGGCAGGAAGCTGACACTCCAGCAGCTTGTGTGAGGTGTTTTAGCAGTACCTGCAGAGCATGCACAGAGCTCTGTGCTGTCCTGGGCCAGTGCAGTGTGCAAGGGGAACTTAAAACACAAGTGAGATTCTGTGACTCTGAGGGTTAAAAATCCCCTTGTGTGAGCAACAGAAATTTTAAAGGGGGCTTGGAGGTCTAGTCTCTGCTCAAAGAAGAGATCTGTGAGGTGTCAGTAAGTGGCATTTGGCCAGCAGCCTGCCCAGCTGAGGAATGGAGCTGATAGTAGGGCAGAGCACCCCCCAGAGTGTTCAGTCCCAGGGAACAGCTGTAGCAGATGTGACACTTGGTGCATTGTGGTTCTTTCTGTGCCCTGCTCTATTTACCCCAAACAGTTTCCCATTATTCCCTTCTTTTATGGGATTTACCTTTCTGCTTTGGGAGTACCAGGCACCTATATCGTTCATCAGGGAATATTTAGAGTGTACTTTGCCAAGTGCCATCTTTCCAAAGGAACACACTAATTGTTGCCACAAAGGCCATTCATATAGATTATATATATTCATATAGATTATATACTCACTAACTTGCGTTTTGCTATAAGCATTTGTCAGAGAATGCCTGCCAGGCCCTCAAATTGCCAATTTCTCTGCTTTCATCAACTAGAGCAGATGACTATTTTCAGCATTAAAAGCAATGTTGGAAAAAGCTGTTACTTTTCCCATCTACAAAAGCAAATGGTTTTCAAATTTTGCTCTGCTTACACTAATGGCTAAGATAGTCAGCTTGGGGAAGATTCAGTGCAGTTTCTTTTGTACCAATCTGTCAGGTTGTATCCTCAGGACTCTGGTAATGAATTGTCCAGAGAATTATGGGTAAGATTATGTAAGGGACTTCTAAAAGTCACACATGGATCTTTCAACCAGCAGGAATGAGGAATGATACAAAACTGTGATATCTTAATATGAGCTTGTTCTCTGTCCCTGATGCCTTTAGACCACCTTGAGGATCTGTTCTTTCATGGCTGCCTGACATAGCCATTGTGAATTCTGCAATTTGAGTATAACCCTGGCACATTCATGGCTTGGAGGGGGGTCTTTAAAAACAGGCTTGGGTCTGTCTTCCCCCAAGGCCATGCCAAAGGTACACTGGCATTTTATAAACTACCTAGAGTGGACATAGGCATTGTACATTAAATACTGAAGAAGACTTAGTAGTAGCTATTTCAGAGACTGAAAAATGAGGAGATGGATGCCAGTATTGGGAGACGAGAGTTTTCACCCTAAATCTTTCTTTTCTTGTTTGAACTATTGCTGCAGAAATTGTATTTTCTATGGAAACTATGCAGTTTCATACTCTGGAGATTTCAAGAGCTGTATTCTCAGTTCTTCTAGATCTTATATTTCTTCTTAATTTTGATGGGGTAAATTTTCCTGACTGCTCTGTTACATGTCAGAGTGACCTTTCTGAGGTGCAATACTTCCCAATGTCTCTAGATTCACTGGGAGTCCTTGTTGGATACTAATATTTGTGGGTTTTAAATAGCTACTTGAACTTCAATTAAATATTCCTTTGTTCCAAATAGGTTTGCATTTGCTCAGCCAAATATCCGTGTTTCAAGTATTCCCTTTCTATAAATCTCTCTGGGTACATTTGATGGTTGTTACGTTATACATGTCATGTGTTAATGCTGTAAATGCTGGGCAGTCCTCTCTCTTCAAGTCTTCAGTAGCCAAAATAGGTGTCTGAAGAGGTCATGGACATGTTTTCCCCAAAAGTTTCTAAAAATTTGTCTATTTTGTCCATGTTTTACTTAAAATGTAAAGTCCTCGATGAATCATGCACAGCACGACAGCTCTGGCTGCTCCAATCCCCCTGTGCAGCCCTCGATGGTGCTCTCTGGACCTTCCATTTGCCCACACCACCTTTGCTGCTCAGTGCCCTTCCCTCTGGAGACACTGATGGCCACTGTGGGGAAGTTCTCTGAGCTGTGTTTGAGCACCAGTCATTGCAGAAGTCCAGGACTGATGTTCTCTGTAACAATTGCAGTGTTCTCCCCACCAGAGACTGCAGCAGAACAACTGTGATTAGAAGCAGTCACAGCAAAAGCAGAGGTGTGACTGTTGCTTGAGGCAAGAACTGTTCTCCCTGAGTTCAGGAAAAGGCAAGTACCCAGAGTTTATCTGTTTGATATGACAGAAGTTGAGCTGGGAATGAAGGTGCAAGCATTAACTTCTGTCACCACTATAGAAAAGACAATAATTATATCTACTGCATCATGTGGGATGACAACAGTAATCTTTCTTCATATGTTAGCCAGGGTAACTGTAGACTTTTATTAGATTTTTCTTGCTGTGACCAAAGAAGAATTTTTTAAATTGTTTTTCAATGAATTTCCTACTGTTAACCATCTAATTTATTAAATGAAATATTTTCTGGCAGACACTTCCTATTCATCCAGGGAGTCGATTTTCAGCATATTTTAGAGCAAGGTTTTATGAAGGGCCAAGTGTAGGTGTAGAGGTAGAATCATGACTTTTCCAAAAATTGAAGTGTAGGGTTAAGACATAGACACAACTGTTCACTTGTTTCAGGAGATGATCTGTGTTTGTTAAAGCAGTGGCTGTACAAAGTCATCTGCTCTCTTAGCACACCTCAGGATTTTCTCAGGATGGACTCAGAAGGAGCAGAAATAGGAACAGGAAGGAAGGCCAAGTGCAGGCAGTGGAGCCTCCCGGACAGCAAACAGGCCCCAGCAGGGCAGCTGCTTTCAAATTCAGTGTGACTGAGTGAACTGAGCAATTTTCCTGCTGAAGCTGTTTTCTGGAATTGGCTGGTCATTTCCAGGTTACCATTTACTGGGAATAGAAGAGTAAACTGATCTGCAGGGTTTCTACTTCAATACCACAGCAGAGCACTGAATAGCCTGAGCCTGTTTTTTGTAGACTGATGGGATGCAGAATGATGGGATCAATGATGGCAGCAGGCCTGAATCCTGCATAGCAACAGAGGTCTGGTATGGAAATACAAACATTTTCATTCCCCAAGCTGAGGGAGGATAACACAGGGAAGTTTTCCTTAGTAGCTTGGGGTCTGGATGTCCCAATGTCCTCTACTATGTGCATAATGTACATATTGCTGTCATGTAACCCTTGGGCTTTGGAACTAAATGTAATTATCTGAACTCTCGAATTTTTTGCTCTTCTGAACTACTGGCTGCTTTTAAAGGTACTTGGTAGAAGGTTAATAGGATTTGTGAATGAGTGTAATTTAGAAATCTAAATGAGAAAATAGGATCTGTGAGAGCAGAATAAATGAATTTTGCTTGTTTAAAAACTGAGGAGTTTTCAGTGCTCACTGGATATGGAAAGAAATTAAAAGAGTTGGAAGATAAAGCAGTTGTTAATGGTAAATATGTTAAAGCAGTGATACATCATGTGGTCTCAAAATCACCAGGTGTTACTGGGGACAGGTTAGGCACTCTGTTTAGGGGTGGTGTGAGAGAGCTGAACTTCTCTTGGAGCACAAGAGGCAGGAATGATGCCCTTTTGACCAAATTTTCTCTTGTGTCCTGGTACGCGGGACTTTCTATTGGAAAGTCATGAATGGCTCTAATATTCTGGCATACAAAGAGAAAGGAAAGAGTATGGAAGCTGAATGGATGCATCCTCTGAAGAGATGGAGAATTTCTAGAGTCACAAATATTTAAGGACAGCAGATAGAAAAAGCAGGGGAAAAAATATTGTTAAAGCAGTTTTTCTACTCTAGGACATTTGATTGCAAGCACTTAGTCAAAGATAACTTCAGTGAACTGGAGATTCTGCTGCACCCTGCTGTTCATTTATTTTAATTTTTAATTAAAAACACATAAACATGTTTGAAGTTGCCTCCTGTGAGGAACTTATTCCAGTCACTCACTAAAAACTGTTGGGCTGCACTGAATGGTTATTTCAATAACAGGAGTAGGGAAGGGAGTGATGTGTCAAAAGCCCAAGGTAAAAACTGGCCCTAGTGAAGGACTCATTGTGCCCTGCCCTGTGGCAGTCAGGGGCAGGCTCACTTTCTGTCCTTGCTCCAAGATCTGACTTCTGAGTGCACAAAGCACTAAGAAAGAAGATTTAAATCATACATTCAGAAGATGAGCATGCCAAGAGTTCTCTGCATGCAGAGAATGTGCACTCAGCAAAGCTCCTCTGTGCCTGTACAAACACATGGGGTTCACTGCTCTGTGAGGATCAAGCAAGTGAGCTACAGTCAGGTGGGTGCAAATTAAAGAGGGCAGGAGTCAGACATCACCCAACCTCACACCTGTAGCTGAAAGAGAACTCCTGGTTTGCACCTGTATTGATGTAGGCCATAAAGGGCAATGATGTTTTTCTATACTGCGTCAATATATTTATTACTCTGTTGGATGTTACGTTTTATTTGCTCATCAATGCTAAAGATCAAACCCTATCTATGAAGTGTTTTGCTTCTTGAGGGCCGTTTTGGGAGGTGGTCTATAAAAATATCATCATCTTGAGACACAGAGAGATGGAAGCAGCTGCCTCCAGTAGATCAGAAACTGGAGCCCTGTACCAATAAGGTGGAAAAAGTTTACAAGTGTTATGCAAAGCTAGAGATTAATGTTGTTTGTTCTAAGTGAAGAGGAGCCCCCCTTCCTCCTGAAAGAAGTGGTGCACTTGAATACTCCTACACATGTATTTTGTACTCTAACCATTCTGTAGGAAAACAAACAAACAAAAACCTGTAGCTTTGCAGTGATGAACTTAACTGATCACACCTCCTTCCCTTCCCCTTGGTTGAATACATGTGCATTCTCTCATCCATTTCCTCTTTAAAGGTGGTGTCATTTCTTTTTACCCCTGATGTTTGCTGCAGCAATGTGTCTTTCTTTTCTGCTCCTTGAAGTGTGTATGTATGGAGGAAAGCAAGTTAATAGCCAGAAACTCTAAAATTCACACCTGAATGGCTGTTCAATTGCACTGTGAGGAAGCCTTTGGGGAAGAAAAATTGTTCCTGCTGACTCTGATTCAGTTCCTGTTAGTAATTCAGCAGCTTCAGTCATTAACTCTTGATATTGTCTGAATGAAGAATATCCTTTATTTTCCTCTAAACTCTGTAAATGATGAATCACAATCACAATAAACTCTGGCTGTGCTAGAGAAAAATTAGCAGTATTTATGGTTTTTTTCTGCATAATATATTAACATTAACTAAGTTGAATAGCTGTCAAATAGACCCTAAATCCTTCAAACCACAAAAATCTTTGTGATTCTGTGAAAACCCTGATAAAGGAAAAAGTTTCTTAGATTTTTAAGCTTTAACATCTACGGGGATTCCACAGAAAACATGGGATGAAAACAGATTTCCAATTTTTCTGAGATTTTTCTTGAATGGAAATGATTCTTTTGGTCCCCTTTATTTCAGTTCTTGGACAGGTAAAAGGGAGACAATATTACCTCTTCAGTGCCAGGGTTTGGGGCATAAAAAAAGCAACAGGTGGCCCAAAAAGCAAAGGCTGAGTGTCACAGTTCTTCAGCATCCTGCTAAAGGAGACAGAGCAGGCACAGAGAGGAAGAAGAAAACCCCCTCTCTTGCTTGGGCAAAGGCAAGACTGAAACCCATCTCAGGGAGCAGAGTCATTGCTGAGGAATAAAATGCTGGACAGACAAACACAACCTGATGTGTGATCATCACACCTCCTTCACTGTTCCCTCCTCCCTGGGTGGGTGAGCACAGAGGAGGCCTGGAATTCTTGGCTTAAAAAAGGAATATTTGGCTGATCTGCTGGAAGATGGAGGTGGAAGATGCAGGCAATAAGGAATAGAAATAAGTATGCAAGTGGGGCTTGCTGTCTTCCTTCCACTGAAGTTCAGGACAGTGACAATATTTACAATTGTAGAATCATAGAATTGTTTAGTTTGGAAAGGACCTCTAAGATCATGAAGTCTGAGCATTAGTTGGACTTAGGCTTGCCCTGGAGTAAGGATGCATTGTATACATTCGGCCATAGCTTATTAAGGGTTTTTTTGCCCAGGAAACTTTAGCTCCACTTCTTAAGAGCACTTGCCCACAAGTTTCTCTTTAATGGAAGTTCATCTGTTGACTTGGATTGGAGCTGTAAGATCAAAGTATATGTTCAGACATGTGCAGGATTGGTTTCTGTTTGCTTCTGAAAACTTATTGGACATACTTCATAAAGCAGCATAATAAATCTTATTTTAACTGTATCATTATTTTTCTAATTTCAATACATAACTGATTTCTTGGTGAATAAAAAGGTAAGGAAATATAAGAAAGCAGTACTCATAGTTTAGCAAATTACCAACTATTTATAACTGCAAATGCAGCCAGAATCACCTTATTCTCTGATTATATGAGCTTTTAATTAACTTAATTGATGAAATTCATATCACATACAATTTATCTTGGGAAGAAACACAGTCCATTAATTTTTTCTTTAAAAAAATCCCAAACACCCACAGCACAATTAAATGAATGCCAGTGAATCTTTGAGGCCATTTTTAATGTAGACAATCTATTCTAACCTCTGTCTGATGAGCATGGATCTTCCAGAGATCTTTCCCTGTGGATCTACCAGAGGTCAGAGCTACTTCCACAAAGGCCATTTCAGAGGGCAGGGCTTCCCTTGGGGCCTGATCCCTCACCTTTCATGGTCACACCCCCTTCAAGGTGTGCATCTGTGCTATGTATTTATTCTCCTGGGTTGCAGTAATTAAGTGTCAGTCTTGAAAAAAAAATGCTTCTGCTTGTTGATGCTCTGACATAACAGGAGCTGCTTTCCTGAGTAGAGGGGCTGGGACTTACACCATGTACTGAGTCCCACAGTTGGCTTGGGCAGTGTCTCGCACTGCTCTGAAGTTTTCATTTCTTTCTGATCACTCTCTTTTCCTCTTTCTCCAGGCTTTTTTGAGTTGTGTCACATTCTATCTTTCTCATGTTGTTTTATTTTATGAATCCAAACACAACTGAATTCAGGCTAGTTATCAGGAAGTACCAGGTACAAAAGTCTGAACAACTGTCAGGTCTGATTTTAGTTCCCATCCACAAGTCTCTGGAAGAGTTGTGAATGTTGAGCCTTAATAAGTGCTTAAAAAAGAAAATGGCTGCAGTGGAAGCTACAAGTAGGTAGTTACAGTGCTTGAAAGAACATATGGGGAGAGGTTGAGGGAGCTGGGGATGTTTAGCCTGGAGAAGAGGCACCTCAGAGGTGACCTCAGCACTGTCTGGAACTCCCTGAAGGGAAGTTCTGGCCAGGTGGGGGTTGGTCTCCTCTCCCAGGCACTCAGTAATAGGACAAGGGGGCACGATGGGCTCAAGCTCTGCCAGGGGAAATTTAACTTGGAGATCAGAAAAAAATTCTTTCC
>JAWWLZ010000012.1:22603405-22615617 GCA_035041345.1 Poliocrania exsul
CCATGATCTGGTAAAGGGACTGGAGTTGGACCAAGGGTTGGACTTGATGATCTCTGAGGTCTTTTCCAACCCAATCATTCTATGATTCTATCCTGTCTCAAAACTGCAAGGGGATCGGATGTCCTCAAACTGGTAATTGCAATGACTCAGCCGATGTGGATAATTTCACCAGTCAGAGGTGGGTGCTGCAGGACTGTGCTCCAGCAGAGCAGAGATTTCCCCTGACAGGGTGTTTTGAGCTATAGGCTGTGGCAAACAAGCCCTTGTCCACCAAACAGGAAGGGTGAGAAGCAATTCGTGCTCCAAGCAGCACATTCACTTTGGTACCTCTGCAGCTCTTACTGCACAAATCTTTGGCAAAGCCTCAAGCCTGGCTGAATGCACAATTTACAATAATGATCATCCTCTTTCATCTGGTTGTGATGAGTGATTTTGTGGAATGGAATTTGATTGTAGGATATGTTCTTCTAATTGACCTTTTCAGCTGTCTCAGGGTTAGATTGCAAAATCTGGTGGTGAGCTGAACAAGGCTTCTGAAATAAATACCAGCACAGAGGAGAGGAAACAAACTGTACAGGGCACCTTGTGTACATCTCCAAACAGTTCTCACAGCTTCTTTAATAAAGAAACAAGCTACAGCACCCACAGCCTGGAGAAAGGGCCACAGACTCTGCAGTAGGCCAATAATATGTTAATATTGGAAGTAGTAAATTGTTTGCAAAACAACTTTGACATTTGCCAGTTTTCCACTGAAAACCA
Organism: Poliocrania exsul; assembly: GCA_035041345.1. Classification (NCBI taxonomy): domain Eukaryota; kingdom Metazoa; phylum Chordata; class Aves; order Passeriformes; family Thamnophilidae; genus Poliocrania; species Poliocrania exsul. Next base: position 22,604,165 of record JAWWLZ010000012.1, read on the forward strand.
AGCTCAGGGAAGTTCCTGGGCACCAGCAATGACAGTAAACCCAAGGCCCCTTTGAGAAATGGCTGTGCATGTGGAATGTGGAAGGCAGGATGAGAGGAGTGGGCTGTTCTTCAGAGGCAGCCAAAGAGTGTGAGTGTGTCCTCCACATCAGAGCAGGGATCTCATCCTGCCCTGTCCACTTGCACCTCTATGAACACAGAGCACAAGGCTCAGAGAGCCTTGGGAGGGAAGGCAGGGAAGGCTGGGGCTCAGCCCTTCCCATGTCCCTTGTGCCACTTCTCTGTAGAACCTGTGCAGCACCTTGTGACTTTGCCTCTGATTCCTTCTCAGGTGGTGCAGAACAAACTGCCCACTGTGGTGCTGCTGTGGGATCCAGGAGCAGAAAGCACAAGCAATACCCCCATTGCACAAGTAGAGGTAAACCCTTCATCCCTACAGCAATCCATTTTATCTCTAATTCTTGATTCCATCCTCTGGAACCTTTTTCCCAGAATTTATTTTTATGACCCTTTCTGCATGGATTTGCTGAGAGATGGCTTTTATTCTGAGAGAGATACAGAGTAGATAAGTTCTTTTCCTTGTAGCTGCACCAATCACACTACTTTAGTTAAGAGCCTGATGGCATTTCATTATAAACTTCTGGTGTCAAGGATTTATATCATGTCCTGAAAAGGTTTGACTTTAAAATAGTCATTTGGAAGCAATGTATGTACATGCTTCAGTTTCTAAAATCAGCTGTGGGTTTTGTAAGTCTGTGAGATGCAAAACACGTCAACTTTTCATATACCTTTTGTAGTTATTGTTCCAAATAACTCTAAACTTTTAGAAGTGTTAATGCTAAAGACTCATGTACTCAAACATCTGATGCAGATGCTGAAAAGCACAATCCTGTTTCCATTTCTGTCTTTAGTCCAGCACTCCCTTCCCAGCTGTAAGCAGGACACAGAGATCTCTGTCCCCAAAGGCACATCCATGTTTGTTCCTTGCTTATAATGTTTTCTTTCCTTAGACATATCATTCAGCTTCATTCTACTTGTTTACAGTGCAATCATTGGCTCATCAAATAAAAATTGATGGCCATCAAAGGATTAAATCATCACAGAAAGTAATGCAACATAATAACATTATTTTGTTCAGTGTCATGCACATGGCATGTATTTTAACAAAACTGCATTTAAATCTTGTAGAACCTTCAGTGTTCTCTTAAGTATGGGCTGCTTGGAAAGTAAGATCTTGATGCATCTTCTCAAAGAAGCAGCAACAAGGCTGCAGCCTTTCAGACTTGAAAACCATTTGTCTTTAAGCTGCATGCTACTGGGAAAGCAGTGAATATAATATAAGAAATGTAGTGAGAGCTCTGTGAGGGAATTTCTGAAGTGTGAACTTAACTACTTTGGACTGGTTGTCATGTCCTAGACACTTAAATGTGAAACAATGCTGCTCTTTCAACCCCTGTAGTGTGAGAAAATGGACAAAGCTTTTCTTCACATCAGCTGAGCACCAGAGTTAGTGCTGATCTGGGTATCACTTTTTGCATTGACCTTCACTGTTACTTGCAGATCTGAACTGATTTGAGATCTAAGAGTTTTAATTGAGTTCTAAGATTTTTAAGATATATTATGCCAAAAATGGATTCTTGATTTTGACATAGTAACAGAGAAGCTAATGAAGAGAAAACTAATTTAAACCTATATTAAGAGCAGTGACAATACATAAGGCCAGTTTCTGATTCACCAAAGTCCTGCATATTATCCTCTTGTTCACCATTTCCAAATTGAACTTGATTTATTTATTTCTGGTTTTTAGGCCAAACCACTGTTGCTGAGAAAATATTTCTATTAATTTAAAACAGTTTTGTTGCAGAGGTCAAAGGTTTGGGTTTGAAAGTAGAAGCTTCATGGATGTATTAAGTGTCATTTGTGTCACTGCAGTGAATACACTGAGCTATATGTTCTAAACCTGAGACCAGAAAAGTGTCTTCAAAAAAACTCAGTGTCAAATTCGATCTGTTTTGAACATAAAAGATAAATATAAGAGCTAATTCAGAGCCTGATTTCAAAAAATAAAACCAAAGAAAAAAGAAAATCTAGTAGAAATTCAGGACTCAAACCCATGACTGTGGTTAGGGAAACATTCTTGTACTTATGCTCTTTTGGACCTTAGTACTGTTACTACCTGTGCTGCTTCTGAATTAAATACTACTTCCTGCTCTGGGTGAATTTAGATGTTTAACTCATTCAGGAAAGCAGTGATGGATTTGATGACTGAAAAATTTTGATAGAAATGAAAACAAATCTGAATATATTGGTTTTTAAAAGTCATACCTAGAAAATACAAGCTCAGTTTAGTTCCATATGTCCCTGTAGAAAACTATCATATTGCTACCAGGATGATAAATAGCCTTAATGTCTCTTACACAGCTGGGAAAAAAATCCTCCAAGTTAATATCATAAATAAAATTACAGAGATTCCTTTGGTGTACTACTTAATTGGGTTCTAATTATTACCCAACATATGTGGCTACACGTGACACAGCTTTTAAGCTGAGATATTTATGAACTGTGTGTTCTCTCTGCAAAATTAATTTAGGATTTCTAGCCATTGTACCTCCTGTCTATAAAGAATTTCTGAAATTCTTTCTTAAATTATGTTGATCTTTAAATCCAAGACAACTGACAAGGCAGCAGGTGCCTACAAGAGAGATGGAGAGGGACTTCAAGGGGATGCAGTGACAGGATAAGGGGTTTTAATGACTTTAAACTGAAAGACAGTAGGTTTAGATCTGATATTGAGAAGAAATTCTTCCCTGTGAGGGTGGGGAGGCCCTGGCACAGCTTGCCCAGAGAAGCTGTGGCTGCCCCATCCCTGGGAGTGTCCATGGCAGGTTGGACGGGGCTTGGAGCAGCCTGGGCTGGTGGGAGGTGTCCCTGCCCATGGCAGAGGGTGGAATGAGATGGACTTTGAGGTTCCTTCTAACCCAAACAATTTGATGATGATGATGGTGATGATGGTGATAATGTGTTATTGCATTTAATAGTCATTTAGAGCCAAGGCTGGTGGAATGGCCTTCCTTATTCCTACTATTTATGAGAGTAAAAGCACTTCAGAACTGCACTTTAAAAATATGTTTAAATTTAGCATGTCTGTTTGCTATATTTGGAGTCCAAATTTACAAATGGTCTGTCTGTTTGCTGGTATCAGTCAAGCCCTCCTAGACAATGTCTGAGGGTTTTTTTTAAATCTGCAACAGTACTGGAAATACTGAGCTGCTTCACCCATAGCAGTGAAACCATTTTTAGCACAGAAGCAGCAGAAAACTTTTTTTTTTTGAGTCAGCAGCAAGCTTGACATTCTGTTAACACATTCTTTTCAATTCTATGTTAGACTGAGCATTAAATGTGATGACTGCTGAGTGTTCTTTTTCCCAGGTGCATGCTACATTTGAGACTGCAATCAGAGTTGGAAGTCAGAGCTTTCATTGGCCTTTTTCTCACCTGCTGTGTGTCAGAGGAATATCAGTTCCATTTCCTCACATTGTCCTCACTAAAGAAATTCTTGAGATTGTGTGATTTTTGTTAATTTGACCCAACAAAAGCCAGGGCTGGAGCTTTGTCCAAATGACCTGAATACAGTGGCTGAACAACTGCAACCCAGAGCAGCACAAATGAGATCCTCACAAACACTAATTGTGTGAAAAATCAGAACAAAGAAATACTCTCGAGGATCAGGGAATGGTGCAAGTTGCAATCACTGCCAGGCTTTTATCAGCTGAGATGGTTTATTTTTTAAATGTGTGCATGTTTTTCAGTAAACTAACCAGAAGTGGAATCCCATGGGGCTGTAGCAACTCCTTGTGGTTTGCAGATCCAAATGTGAAGCTTATTTATTGCATCTGGAGTTTTCAGAAGTGTCGCAGAGCCACAGTGTTTATATTGTATCAGAAAGGATGGTTTATGTGTGATACTAAATCTGGAACTGTCAAACTCGATTGTAGTAAGTAAATGACATTATATAAATAATTCAATAGCCCGACAGAGTTCTTAGAATTAAAACACGGTTTATATCAACTCCTAAACTACTTTGTCGGTATGCACAGCAGAGACTCAAAAGGACAGTGTCTCACAGGTAACAGTCCTTGAACTTGCATGACAAATTGAAATGCTGAGATCCTCTACAAATGTTTTCTTTCAGGAAAGAATCCAATGACTGTATTATCAGTGCTGAGTTTTTTGTTTGGTCTTTCTCTTGTAACCTACACTGTCTGAGTCAATGATTTAAGCAAAATAATTGCATTGCACTTTGTTACTAAATAACTACAAAGTAAAAAAAATAGAATCAAATGTTTACCTTTCATTTATTTATGATGGAGCTCACAAACTTTCTTCTTTTTCAAAATGTTCTCTGTCATGTAATATTTTCACCCTGACAAAAAGACAAAAATGGTCTTAAGTATTATAAATTAGTCAGAAAATAAGTGCTTCATTCTATTATACTTTTAGGCAGTACTTTTCATTCCCCTTCTAACACCAGTCTTAAATACTGTTTAAACTCTTATTTTAGGATTTATATCCTATGTAATCAGCAAAAATCAGGTTTATAATTGTCCAATGATGAGTTTAAAGACAGAGAAGCCCACAGTACTTCAGCAGAGCTCCCAGCTTTTCAAGGAAATGCTTTCTTTTTCCCTCGAGTTCTTTAGGAAATTTTGCTTCCTTGTGAGATTGTGTGATACTGTAGAGGTGGGATGCTGAACATTTTTTATGTGACTTGGTCTTTGCAGTTCTGGGTAACCTCAGGAAAGGAGCAGTTAAGGAGCAGGTTCCTGCAGGCAGAGAACTCACCCTGATAATGTGCTGTACTGGGGGGAGCAGCAGCTTAGGGCACTGACTCTGAATGGTTAAATCAGTGTGCTGTCATCTTTTTGAACATGGAGTTAAGAGATTTTGAAAGCCTTCTTTGAAGTCTTCAGTGCAGGAGAGAGATTGTACTGCTTTGGGATATGAGTGATTGGAGCACATAAGGTTGCAAACCTTGTGTGCTTGTTTTAGTTTAGCATTCAAATTCATTTCAAAGCTTCTATTATGGATTTCTTAAAAGTTGATAAACGAGGGTTTTCATTAAGTCCAAAGGTTGCTGTATAAGAAAAGGGTGCCTGTTCTACCTATGAAGGAATGACCAGATCTGAGGAATCTGGCAGTCCAGATTCTCATGGTGCTGTGGGCAGCTCACATGACCAAATACCTGCAACTCTGAGGCATGTTTGACTCTCTTTTCTCTTTTACTGCCCTTATGAATGTGATGGTTCACAGTCCCTGGCCAGGGCATGACACATCCTTTTTGGAGCAGGGAAGAGATGCCTGACACTGTAAGGAAGGAATGTAATGCTGGTGTGGGAAGAGCAGCGCATGAAACCACCACCTGGGTGAAAGTCCCACAGTCCCTTCAGTCTGAACTACCTGTCCCCATTCAGAAAAAGGCACAGGGTAGAAAGAGGAAAGTACCAAGTCACAGGAAAAGGAGCAGCATGCCATTTGCAAAGGTAATATGCTCTACAGAAATAAATGACTTGCAGCAATCATCAAAATGACACTTTCATTAGAAAACATGAAATAAAATTACTGAAGTTGGATTCTGTATGTTGTGCAACTGGTAGCTCAGTTTGTGGCTACCCTCAGTGATTTTAGTGGGCCTGTTTGCAGCAGAAGGGAAGAAAAATGGTAATGTCTTCTTTCTGTGTCTGTGTAATGGCTGTTCTGCATCCCTTGGAGACATCTGTGGTGCTTCCTCTTCAAACACACAGGCCAGAGCAGTGGAACAGTGTCCTGAGGAAAACAGCTCTGTCCTCAAGAGGCTGGGCCAGGCTGGATGGGGCTTGGAGCAACATGGTCTAGTGGAAGATGTCCCTGCCCACAGCCAGGAGTTTGACTAGATGATCCTTAAGGTTCCTTCCAGCCCAAACCGCTCTGTGGGAGAAGCATCCTCCCTTGCCAGGGGTGGGGAGAGCAGTGGATTAGAAAGCAAATAGTGATGTTTTACTTTGCTGTTTAAGTTCCCTGTGTGCTCCCAGGCTGGAACAATATTGCATTGTTCTTTCCCTGGGGTTCTGCAGCAAATAAATATCTGAATGCAAGGCCTTAAATCTTGTGTGTTTTGGAAAGGTGCCATAAGAGTGCAAAGAAGGTGAAGCAAAATTTTGTGCATACACCAGAGAAAATTTGACTGAAAAATTAAGGCAATTTTTATTATGATTAAAAATTTAAAAAATAAACATGAGTTCAGACATCCTTGGCATCAACAGGAAATAGTGTTTGCTGTGGAACACACCAGCAGGTGGCCTTTTTCTTTTCCCTAAGTGAGTGAGTTGAGCCAAATCATGTTCTTGGCAGAGGGGACAATAAACTATTGAAGATGAAAGCCCTGGAATCAAATACCATTGTACTCTGCCATTGAGGCTATTATTTGATTCAAACATGAAATGAACTTCTGTCTTCTGTGCATGTAAACAGCAGATTGGATGCTAACTGGAAAGTACTGGAGTAGTGGGAAAACCTGATTGGAATTGTGCAGTTTTGTTCTGTTTGCTTTCTGAACAAGCCCTGATAATTTTATAGGCTATTGAATTGCTGGGCAGATATATATTTTAACAGTGTGTTATAATTCTATATTTAAGTTTTTCCTCCAGAGTGCATGAGGTTGCAGAAAAGGAGAAATACTTCACCAGTCACTTCCTCAGGTTTTTTCCCCTCAAGATGATTTAAAATTTATCCTTTCCAGACGGCAAATCTTCAATGGATACAAAATGGCAAAGTTCCATTGAAGCCCAGAGTGTTCTGCAGCTGAGGATTTCTATCAAAAAACATCCAGTGAATAAAGGTAGAGGAACTTGCCAGTTGGCTTAACACTGAATTGGAAACCTGAACATCAAACCTCTTTTTGAAATACCCTGAAGGTTGGAAGGAAAATTTTGCTGAGGTGTTGGGATATGGCCTCCCATCAGAGAGAGGATGCTGGCTGAGGGAAAGCCAGGCAGAGCTGCTGCTACAAAGGCAACCAACAGCTCAGAATGAAAGGCACATCCCAGGAGTTGCTGGGTACCTCTGGGGCAAGGAAGTGAAAGCTGCAAGTGTCAGATAGCATAATTCTCATATCAGCGTTCTGAGCTTGGAAAAAAGCTCCCTGCGTGTCTGTCCTTTCCTCTATCATTAAAGCAATCTTTTGTAACATAGAACGAAGCTGAAATATGAAGGCAGATTTTTCACTAGCTGAGAATCTGGCCTGGTGTTATATAATGAATTCCTGGAAAGTGTTGATGTGATTTCAGCTACAGCGGCATCAGCAGGACTGATGAATAGAGTCCAGTGAAACCTGAAAAAGCATAACCATTCATAGTGGTTTACTCATTTTGCAATGAGTTAGAAATGAGGATGTTATTAGGCATGTAATAGGAACTTAGATTTTCAGCTGATGAGGCCTGGAAGTTTTGCATGTAGCATGGCATGTGCTTGGGAAGGAAGAACAGCCCCATAGCACAGACTCTGGGGTGCCAGTGACTGGTGTTTCTGAATGGGAGGTGTTTGCCTCTGCACAGTGTGGTCAGCAGTTCCTGTAGGGAGCCTTGCACAGGGTGAAATGTTTTATGGCAGAAATAACTGGGGAGCAATTTGTCATTTTGGCAAGGATCCAGGACATGGCAATAGTCAAATAATAATAATAGTCAAATAATAAGTATTAAAAATTTACTAGAAATGGCAACAATATATTCACAAATAGGTCTTGCCTACAACTTGTGCTGCCTTTAGAGTAAGGAAATCTTTGGTGAAGTTGCACTTTTTTGCTGTGGCAGAGCCCATATGCTCACAATTTCACATTTGAATGCAGCAGGGTAAGAGTGTGGCCTATGCAAAAAAGAGCATATGAAAACATGACAAGCTGAAGAATCCCAGTACTGTCACTGTATTTTCAATTTGGTTGAACTGTGGAGTCTTGCCTTGGCTATATGGGCACTGCTGAGCAGTGTTGCAGACTTCAAAGCAGGAATCAACCATCTCTGTTCCAAGCAGGTCTACTCTGTAGCTGCATCAGCCAGGCCAACAGTTACAGGTTTTATAAAGTGTATAATGTAAGTTTGAGTTTCCAGTCATCAGTGGTAGTAAATTCCACAGTAAACTGCATGGAATGATAGTACAAAAGGCATCAGAAAACATAACAGTGGAGTCACAACTGCATCAGCAAAGTCTTCCTGGAAATAGAGAATTCACAGGAATGGCAATGAGGCATTTCAGCCCAGCACTCATTGCCACAGTTCCCCTGGGATGCTGCAGAATGACACCATGACAGGTTGCTGCCTATCACTTCTTAAATGGGAATCATTATTTCCATGGCAACGGCAAGTGTATAATGTACCCAAGGCCTTTAGGGCACTTTGGCATATCTGATGGTTAAGTAATGTTGTGTCTAGTCACAACTAAATTTCACTTAGCAGATAAAAAGCAAGAGGTAATTTATGGTCCCAGCTTTTGATTCTTTGATAAATGAGTGACATTTCCAAGCTGTGGATGTGTAGTGACTCCAAAAGCATCCTGATGCCAGGATGCCCTGTGCTCCTTTGAGGTTTACAGTAAACCCTGATAAAATACTTGGATTTTTTCTGGTAACCCTTTGCTCCACTTGTAGGGGGTTAGGGTGCCTTGTGAGGCCAACCCCTTACAGGGGAGTCAGCAGAAACTTCCCTAAGAAGTTAATTAGGTTTTCTTCTCCATAACTGGCTACTTTTTTCCTTGCAGAGTTTCTTTTTATGGGCTTTACTTATTCAATAAAACAGTCTGACGTGTTGAACTTTTCCTATAATGTCTTTGTGCTTCTGCATTTTGTGATTTCTGGCAGGATCCCTCGAAATGACAGTAATTCTGTTTTGCCAAAGGCAGATGAGAAACTTAAGCTTATCTTACTGATAGTTTCTATCTGGAAGGGATGGTTTCAGTTAGTATTTAAGACAGAAGAACAGTTTGATTTTCTTTTTCCTTCTAGGGTACAAAAAATTGATTTTTTTTTTCCCTTTGGTTTAATATTAGCAAAATAAATTACCTTCCAAGTTTCTCAGCTTAACTTACTGTGTTATATTTAAAACAGAGGGCTAAGATGGGGGAAGAAATCTGTGGAGATTTCTGCAGTTCCATAAATCATGAGAATGAAGCTGGTGTGTTTGAATGAAATCTAAGCAAGCAACAGCTTTCTGGTGATGTGTAATGTGATTACCTGCAAGCTCAGAGCTTGCTTTTATTTCTCCTAAGCATTCATCTGGGCAGGAGACAGTTTTGAATTAGTATCTGTGGAGCAGTTCCAGATTTTCTGATGCTGAAATAATTTTTCCTTTCCACCACAACAAGTTCACTGAAATGTAACTGTGACTGCAGCTTATCTGCCTGCAAGGCAGAATCAGATAGGAACATATAATACAACCTCTGGTCTGTTTCTGCTTTTTCTTAGAGCATCTCAAACTGGTCTGTGTTGGAGATACCAGAGGCAGCTCGGAGCATGTCCTCACATTCCTCAGTTGCGAGGGAAGGGGCTGGACAGGGAGGCAGGGGAGCAGAATTGCATTCAAATGGCTTTTCCTGTGGCATCCTGAAGTGTGTAAAACACTCACTAGTCTGAGGTTCTGTGTTCTTTCCACGGTAGTGGTTACTGGGAATGACTTGTGGCTCTGGAGATGGCTCTGGGATACAAAGGTATGTTTTCTGTGAGACAGGTACTCACAGTTAACTGCCTGGACTCACCTGATAACCAGGAGGAGTTGGTAGGTCTGTCAGATGTAGCCACGTGGTAGCAAGAACAGGGATCACAAGGTGCTACTGTCAGGATGCTTTTCGGACTGAAGATGACTTTCACACTTCCAGGACTCTTCCCTGAGTGGCACTTCTGCCATTGGTGCCACCAGCTGCCTGTCACACATTAACAGGGCACCCAAACCCTTCTGGTCCCTAAACTGACTCCTGGCTCCTCTGTATTTCCTGTGCATTGTCACTGACAGCAGCACCACCAACATCCAGAAGCAGCCACTGCTCCCTCCAAACCAGCCTTTTGAAGAAGGGCCTTGCGATGATTCCTATGTGAGGCCTGTAGGGAACCAACACCTACAGGCTGGTTAAATAGCAAATAGATTTTTTTACATAATTACTTTGCAGGTTTTTGTCAACAGAGTGATTTTTTTAATTAAAATTTGCATTCCTGAACTTATCATTTTGACTCTATTGCTTCCTATCCTCTACGGACATTCTAAGTGCAGATAATTTTAATGAAAAGAAAACCAAGAGATGCCTAACACCAAAAATACGAAGGAATGATACTGTATTCCTTTTTAAACATAATAACTTCTATGCTAATATTTTGTACTATTCTAATAGGTCATACTAGACTGTTTTGAAATACTATTTACAGAGAAAAAGATTGTTGAAGAGAAAAAAAATTAGCTGCTGCTTCTAAAGTCTGATACAGAAATTCACTCAGCAAAAAACCCCATTGACTTTAAGAGGTTTGGATCAGACCTACACAAATAAACTCAGCAAAGCCTGTGAAGTACATGATTAACCTTCAGAATGTGCTCAAATCATTCATCTCAACAAAGCACATAAGCACTTGCTTAAATTTGAGTATTTGATTAGCTGTCTGAAGTATTTGCTGAAGAAAGACCAAAGCACTATCACTTTTAGCTAATGTTATCTGCCTAATGCTGTTGCCTCGATTGCATCCACATGTGACTCTTTTTTGTGCAAAATGCCAAAATGTCATTTTTTATGTTCAGACTTCACGGGGCTTCTAATGCAGTAACAAAGTAAAATAGCAGGGGGCACAACAGTTAATATATTTTCATCAAATCTCTTCATTTTTAATTTGATTTCTAACAATTTTTTGTTATTAGAAAAATTGAAAAAATGAATAGTAAATTTAAAACTTAGTTTAGAAAGTTTATTTTATCAGAACTATAAATTTTATTAAAAAGTAAATCCAAATTACAACATATAGTCAAAATACATTTATTTCTTTGGAAATATTATACTCACTGAAACATTTTTCTGTTGGAGGAGTGCTTTACTGGGAAATGTCTGCTTAACTCTAATGCTGATATATCACAAATCTGTTCTGAAATGAGAGCAGGCAATTAATGGTATTCTGATTCACTGTATTAAAACTAGAACAAAACAATTGCATTTAGTTTGGCCTGTGACATTTGGGCATTCACTTTGTAGAGCTTTTAAACATTTCTATTTAAGAAACGTTTACAGAAAGAAGGCAGATATAATTATTTTTTCCTTTTCACAGAATCACTGACTATTCTGAGTTGGAGGGGACCCACAAGGATCATTGAGTCCAAGTCAATGGCCCACACAGGGGATTGAACCCATGACCTTGGCATTATTACAACCAAGTTTTAACCAACTGAGCAAATCTCAGGG
>JAWWLZ010000012.1:22621534-22637478 GCA_035041345.1 Poliocrania exsul
ATTGGGTTCCTTTGGGCTTCTTGAAAATTCCCCATTGCTCAGGTCTCTGTTTAAGGGCTGATCCACACTTGAATTCCCAGCTGTAGAGCAGCATGCAGGCAGTAATGCAGTGCACAGGCCACTTTGCACCCAGCTGGTTTGGCTGCTGAGGCTCCCATTCTTTTTCTCTTTAGAAAGGACTTAATGGGCAAAAGAGAAGAAGGAGCAGTGCTCAATATGGATATTACCCTCCCTCTTAGTCAGTCATCTTAAAAGAAATTCTCACGAATGCTGAAAATCAATGTCTTAACAGAGCGAGCAGAAGATGGAGTACTAGTTAATGGCTGCTACAGCCCACCCCGTGGCATTAGAAAACAAGTTGGCTGAGTGCTGGAGGAGCCATCTGTCATTTTGGGGGTGAAAAAGGCTGTGTACTCCCAGCAGAGTTCAGTCTAAGTGGTGCTTGTGCTGCTGGTGCTGAGACACTTTTGCCTCTTGTGACTGTTCCCACTGACAGTGAGAAGGTCTGGCATCCAGCAGGGAGGCACTTGTAAAACTGAGGGGATTGTAAAATGTGGGAGAAGACCCAGGTTTTATAAAGTGGCAGGAATATTACAAGCATCGAGTCGACAAGGATGTGGACTTTACAAGCCCCCAAGCTCCTAATATTAATGTTCTGCACAAGATCTACAGTGGCTCGGACTCAAATGCCCCTTATATGGACACTTTGGCTGTATAATACAAGTGCATCACAAATATGGCTTCCCTACTGCATTTTCCCTTAGTCATCCCCTGTCCGGGTTTCTTCTTCCCATAGTCCCCAAGGGTCTCTTTCCTGCCATTTCTCCTCATTGGTTAAAGTCCTGTACCTTCATTGGTTCTTATCCCTGTTCTCTGATGGGTTGTTATCCTTGTTCTACCATTGGTTGTTGTAACGTTCCACCCCTATTCCCCATTGGTCCGTTTTCAACCCTTCATTTGCATGCCTTCTGACCAATGGGAAGCTTAGCTCCTCCCCTTGTTCCAGAACCTTCCCTGCCTGAGCCTATAAAAGCGGACTACTCCAATAAAGTTTCCTTCTTCTGTTGCCACTGAGTCTCCTGGTGTCTGGCCCTCTCTTTGGGGTGCGGTGGGGGATCGGTGCAGAGGGAGCCTTCCCTGCTTTGAGGGCTGATGCGCTGAGAGCTGATTAATCACACAGAACTGAGCCCCTCAGAGTGGAATCTTTCACCAACATTTGGTGATAAATCATCCACTGTTAGTAAAACGGGTATTTTTGGGGTAAGCAACTGTGATTGGATCATGCTTCTTATTTGCAAGTCCAAAGCCAGAGGATATTCCCTGGGTGCTTTACCATTGCCTGTTTCATGGCATTACACATAATTTTGAGGTACACTGTTAAGGAGCTGAAGTAAAAATGCAGAGCACATAAGGGTGCTCTGGAACTGGTTTAGCTCCACTTAGAAGCTCCCAAAAACATCATAGTCAAAAAGAGGCCACTGTCACTGAGAAATATGGAGCCTGATTTAGGGAGTGTAAGGCAACGAGAAAGGAAAAAGGTTTTTAAAGTGTCTGATGCAAAACAAATGGGAGAAAGGAGGAGGCAATGGGTTGTAAATCAGTAATGAGAAACTCACGGAGAGAAGGTGTAAGAAAAGTTGAAATTTAAGCTATCAGCAAGAAAATTGGAAGACCTGGTGGGGGGGGTCCTGAAGGTATATTAAACCACAAGAAATATGTAACAGTTGTAACAGTCCGTTCCTAGGAATGGGAACACTGCCAGTGAAAGCATGGAAGAGGCAATTTTCAGTAGATATTTCTATCTTCTAGTTGAAGAAAGGCAAGATGATGTATCCTTTTCATATGAGAATGTGACGGTTTCATCTCTCACAATGAGGAGTGTGTTAAACCTCAGGTACAGAACTTACACTTCTTCACTTTGGCAAATGTAGATTAATTTACACCCTGTAGCTATAAAAGAGCTGACCAAAGACTGATGTTACAGAGTTTTTTGTTTTGTCTTTGTTGTTGTTCTGTTTTTCTGAACTCCTAGAACCCTGGGAGAGTTTCAAGGCATTACAGGGGAATTATTGCTTAAGAATTTGAAGCAGGAATGGATTGATCCGTGTAAATAAAACTGAGGTAAATGAAAAATTGATATCAGGCTCAGACAAAACAAAAGGAGGACAAATACAGGAATCTTGCAATAAATGGTTAAAACATTTAAGTCCTTTAATTAATGCTGTGTGGCATTGGTGTGTGGGAAATTGATCCTGTTAGACTAACTTTTGATAGTATTGTAAACTTAATTGATTAAATTAATACTGGTTGTCTAAAGTGCTTTTTCTTTTTACCTTGGAGTATTTTGACTAAGAAAGAAGACAAGATGACCTTCATTCCTATTAAGTTTTATTTCTGGCTGATAGGTGCTGAACTCTGAGAGCAACTAAGTCATTACCATGCTGGTGTGCTTGTAGGAAGATCCTGCGGTATTTTTTCAGTGACCTGAGAGACAACCTGAAGTTACTGAACAAAGTTTGCAGATGTCACCTCAGCTCAGGAGTTATAAATAATTAAAAGACCAGATCTCTGTTGCAGGTGTAAGAAATAAACCATAAATGTCTCTGCCTAGGCGCAAAGCAGGTAGCAACCAATTTGAACATGAACAGAGGCTTTCTGTTTGGTTCCCACTCCCTCAAATTTAAAAGTTAAATAGAATTGCCTGATATTTGGGAATTCCACTCCTAGGAAAGTGTTTTCTTTCCTGTTCAAGTCCCAGGAGTTCCTTGGCTGGCTGGAGCAGGCAGGCACAGCCCTCTCTGGGCTATGGCCTGTGCAGGCAGGACATGCTGTAACAGCCCTTAGGACTTGCACCAGGAAGAGTCTGAGCTGGGGATAAATCAGAAATACTGGGCTGATGTAGCTCTAGGGAGGAACACCAGACATAGACCCTGTGCTGAGTAGGTCAGAAGCACAGGGATACTTTTGAGTGCACTGGATGCCTCCCTCCCTTCTGGTCACCTCTCAGGCCAATGCCACCTCCTGCTCACCACCCTGGCATTTGCATCCCCTTTTTCCTGGGGGCAGCTGCAAGGAGCAGGGCTGAGGTCTGGCAGGGAAGGGTGGGGTGGGGAACACAGCACTGAAATATCACAGAAAGGAGGAAAATTGTGCCACTATATTTGGACTCTGGAAAATGGAGTTTTTAACTAAAATGAGGACTAGGAAGATGGTGTTCCTGTATGAGTGGCTGTGTGAGGGTGTAGTCTTGTTAACAGACTCAATTTCAAACACTGAATGTATGAGAGGACCTCAAATTTAGTGGGTGTATCTGGACATGTTAAAATGTTTTGAAGTTCAAAATGACTGACATATATTTAGCAGCAGGAATAGCTAACACCCAGAAAAAAACCTTTCTAGTAATGTGCTTGGACTCTTCACTGCTTGCAGTTTGAAAACTGAAGGTGACTGTTGCAGTCCAGGGTATGAACTGCTCCAGACAGACCTGAGCAAACACCAAGGCCTGTGTTGTACAGGAGAACACCTCTGTGATTGCAGCAGACCTTCCTGGCTGCACAATCAGTGCTGAGAAGGGGAGTGTGGAGCCAGATGCTGTAAATGAGCTGATCAGCTGAATGAATCCCCTTCACCCACTTGAATTATAAGGATAGGATGCTGCTCCCTATGATGACACTCAAACTTGGTTCACTCTCATCAGTGTGTCTGAGGAACTGTGTGCCTATTCACAGTCTCAGGGGATGGTAATCAAGTTATCATCTCCTATTGAGCAGCACTTTTAAGGAGGCACCAAGGCAATCCTTCAACATGTCATTTCTCTTCATTTTTGGGGGAGGTGATGTGGGACACTTTTAAGTCACCAGTTAATACACAACAGCAGGTCTTGAAGACTGTTGTCTTCCCTCCTGCAGTAAAAGTAATAGTGGAATGCCAACTCTTTTGGGAGCTAATTGAAAACTAAATAAGAAATTAATCCTTTTCTTAATTTTCAGAAAATTAAATTAACAAAAAACAAATCAAATGTCTCCTGAGCAAAGGATTTAGTCATTTCTCATTGCCTAAGGAGCCAGAAGAGTGAGGCAGTACTCCCTCTGTGATCAGTGTTCTCGACCATTACCAATCTGCCTGTGTGTCTTGATGGTGTAAATCCTCAGCAAGGAAACTGTCCCACTCCCAATTTTTACCAGCTATCACCACCACTATTTTGCAAATCAAGGTTAGCTTCTTCAATGCATATTTCAAAGAAGCCCTGAATTCAGTTCTGGCCTGCCTTCTTCCACCCTCCACGTGGGCAGGCTCTTAACAGGAGAAGTGTCTGGAAATCTCTTGAAGGTGGACTTTGCTCGTGGCAAGTTTATTTATAGTCTGAGTATTAGGGAGAGAGGAGAATGCTTCTGCTGGTGTAGGAAAGTAAGGCAATAAGAAATCATCTGTAGTTTTCTTAGGATAGCAGTCAGTAAAAATAAAGAATATGGTAAGCAGAATAAGTGCTGAGGAATCTCAAACTGCATAGACACAGCTGTGAGCGGTACAGCTGCTGAGAGCCCTGAGCAGCACAAGCTTGACTGTGCTGATGCTCCATTTCAGGGCCTCCATCTGTAAATTGCATTGCAAGGTGTTATAATTTGATCCCAAGGTCAAATGATAAGGCTTCATCAAAATAACCTTAAAGAACTAGCAAAGCTCATCCTGTGCAAAGCTGCTTCTGGGCACCTCAGCCTCTGCTGGGAGAGGCTTCTCTCTGCAGGGTGCTGAGCTGAGTGTGGCACTGCTATGGCTGAGAGATAAGGAGCTCCCCAGCTGTGTGCTCAGTACTCCACAACACTCCCTACTCTCTCCCAGTTTACATCTATGAGACACCATGCAAAGAGGCACGAGCCCAACTAGATCTGAGGCTGATGAGACGAAAGCTTGAGGTGCTGCCTGTTCAGCTTGCCATTAAATCCTAACATGGTGTCTGCTGTTCTTTTTCACTTTTGTTTTGTGATGTTTTCTCCAGTAAGTTC
This sequence comes from Poliocrania exsul, assembly GCA_035041345.1. NCBI lineage: Eukaryota > Metazoa > Chordata > Aves > Passeriformes > Thamnophilidae > Poliocrania > Poliocrania exsul. The sequence goes on from JAWWLZ010000012.1 coordinate 22,626,538, forward strand.
ACATGATTTCCAGTGGGGTTTTTGGACCACATCCTGCTGCCTCTTGAATTTGGATGAAGGGGATTAGTTTCAGTGCAGGTTAACACGTGGAATGTGGAATGAGGAGAGCCTCTAAGCCTTCTGAATTACATCATTGTTCCTTAACAGCATTATGTGGTGCAGCCAGCCATTAATCACTCCTGGTTCTTAAATTATGAATCGCTAATGAGAGTGCAGAAGAAACAGAATACAAATGAAAAGTGAATTTCATTATTAAAGCAATTTCAACTTAATCTCTGAAGATAAGAAAATAAAGTCTGATTTTTTAGACTAGAAAATAATTAGGAATTGTAATCATTAACCTAAAATTACAGATTTATATATATATATCATTCTCACAAAGAGCAAAAATACTTAGGCTTTGATATTCTCCTTATGTTGTATTTAAAACACAAGAAAAAACAGTGCAAGCTTTTCAGATATTGGTCAGTGAGCCACAAGTTGATGGGCCTACTGACCTGAAGTAGCAATTTACTCTTTGAGCACTCTCCATGATGTTAGTGGAGATTCTTTTCCTTGGGGGTTACTCCTTGATATGTATAAAGGTCCCAGAAGTCAGATATTACTGACTTGATACACCTGAAAAAGTTTACATCACATAGTGGGTTCCCTTTGGAATATGAGAAGAGGTCCAAGCACATTCCTGTGATGCTGTGTATGAGTAAGCATTCTGTGCAGGTACCTGCCTTCTTTCTGAGCATGATTAAATTTATGTGTGGTGTACACTGCTTCCTAAAGCATTGCAAATGGTTCCTTCTTACAGTGAGAAATGCTTTGCTATGATCACAGCAGCCATTTAGAGTTTGGAACTGGAGGACAAACAACCCAGCAAACCCACTGCATGCACACTCACAGGTGCAGAGGTCACATTCCCCACAGCAGGTGTTCCTGCACTGCTCCTGCCACAAACCAGAGCCTGTGGAAAAGGGAAGATTCATAGGAAAGGAGGGGTAACAGCAACCTGTGAGCCTGGGAGTGTCTGCAGTGAAAGCAGATTAGGCAGACCTGCTGCTCTAATACAGAGAACTGGAAGAGAAAAATAAAAATGATGGGAAGAGATAAGGGGAGCTTATAACACACCTGCAGGTTGGCAAGTGAGGGCAGAGCACCCAGTGTTCCTGCAGGTTCATAAAGAGCCCAGTCAACATGGGAGGGTTTTAATGACCCTGCTATTGACGAAGATTAAGAATTACAGAATGACTGGGGAAGGATGAATGTTTCTGGTGGTTATTTCAGGACTGTTTTTGTGCTGCTTTTTCTCAAGCAATCAATAAGATCAGAAGCTGTAGTGGCTGGAAATGAACACTAAGTGACAAAAGATAGTCTTCATCTGAGAGAAAATGGTCATTATAGCCCTGGTTTTGTTTGAGGTACTTAGGACAAAATGTTCAAAGGCAACAACACAGAAATACTGGATTTTTAAAAGGTACATGGGAGGTGATGTGAAAAGGCTGGGATGAAAGTGATTGAAAGAACTATTGTTCAGAAATTCCACTCAGAAACAGTCAGATCTGGGGCCTCTGAAGAGGAATCTCTTCATTATAGAACTCCTTTTACTGTTAGTGGTGACAAAGGAAGCCACCTTGGTGTGACATCCCACCCTTGGTTGAGCAGGAAAATTAGTGTTTAATCAGGTACCGGATTAGCAGGGTGGAAATAAAATGAAGAGGATGAGGGAGGGTATTTCACCATAGAATGTCATCAGGAATGCTGAGAGTTGTCCCTGCCCATGCTCATGGAATAGCAGTGGTTTCAGCCACAAGGAATCCTCCAGCAAATACAGAAATTCTGGAGGCACTACAAGCCCCCAGGTTCAGCAGTACTAATCTGCTGTTCCTGTGCCCCTACTCACTTGGAGGGCTTCAACTGCCACCGCCTGCTCCCACATCCCCACTGCGTGGAGATTTTGTAGTCTGCAAGGCACAGCCTTGGACTTTACTACCTTTTCAGCAGATTCTTGCCCTTTCCTGGAGCTTTCTGCCCAACTTTTCCAGCTGTCTGCCAGCACAGCCTCTGGGACCAGCTGTTTTCTCTCCACAAGAAGAACAATTCCCTCAGTAAGTGCCATCCCAAATGTGCTGTGCTATATCCTGCTGTGCAGGAAGGAAGAAGGATGTAGCTGCACACTGCTCAATGAGCAAAAGAAATGAAGCAAAATACTTAATGTCCCTTTTACTAAAATAAGTGGGGGTTAAAAAAGCAAAGTAGAAATCAAGCTTGCAGATTTGAATAAGTACCAAGTTCCTTTTTATGTAGGATTTCCGTTTATAGTAAGATAGTAAATGAGAAAGAAATCTCTAATAATTTTATAACCTGACCAGGGTGTAATTATAGACTGTGCTAAGATGATCAGAAAGAAGTATTATAAATGCTGAGGTTACAATCAGGCTGTGTGATTCTTAAGAGCTGATAACTTTTTACACATCTGTTCTTTTTCTGAATACTTTACGAACCCCAGGCAGAACCTTCATATGAGATAAGACTGAATACTGAGTGAGGTCTAGGTGTGTCACTCACTGCTGGTTCTTTCACACTGCATCTGCCCTGCCCCTGGAGGCAGACTGAAGAATGGGGGCTCAGTGTGGGGCTCTGGAGTGCTGGCAGGGCAAAGAGGGACAGGAGCAAACTAGATTCACTAGCTAAAATACTGTGCTAAAATATTGTGCTCATCGAGGCTCACTACAGCTTCTCCACCCCTGTTCCTGCTGGCAGCTTTCTGTCAGACAGAGAAGAGAGGCAAAAGGGTTTACTAAAACTGACTTTCTAATTATCTCTCCTCAAAAACCTGGCTCCCAAAGGAGTAGGAAGAGGGAAGGAGGTTGCTTCTCTTCCTTTTCAGGATCAAAACATTTCATGATGGTTTCTCTGACTTCCACCAATGTTTGTTGTCTTTTGTCTTTCTCAGCAGGTTCTGCATCAAGCCCCATGTTCTCTTCATTGCTGTCTTACTGTTTGACCACCTGCAGGGCTCTGGCTGCCCCTGATCAGGACCAGGTGTGATGAGGTGCAGCTGTAACCTGGCAGCTGAGTGGCAGCAGCTGTGGCAGGTCTCCCTGAAGGCTCAGGAGTTGCAGGTAAGCTCAGGCCCTCAGTCTCACACTTGCTAATTCCAGCTTTGTCTTGTTAAATTGACTTCCTGGCTTGACCTTGGATCTCCCTTCCGCTTTGGGGCCTGCTCTGCTCCCTGGGTGCTGTGAGAGGGTCCTTGCTTACTATTACCATCCTTGGCTCACCTCCTCTTGCTGAGCAGCCACTTGTGATGCTTCTGGAGATCCAGGTAGGAAAAACCTGTCTGAGATTTCATCTTTATTTGCTTCCATACTTTCAAGTGCTTTCCTTGGTTTGTGATAAGAACAACTGGATTGTACTTTGAGGTGCTCTTAAAGGGTGACTTTTTTCATGTTTGTGTTTTCATTGATTCCCTTCCTAAAAAATATGCTGGTGGCAGACTTGGACTGTCTAGTTGTTCTGAGTTTTTTCCTATTTTCCCAAAAGACAAAAACTTTTTGGACTGGTCTTTTTCTGTAATGTAGAGCAGGACAGTTGATTTAACATGTAGAATGAATCTGTAGCTTGGCAAAGTAAATCTGCATACAAAACTAACCTTTTATTTACATAGCCTTTCCTTTGGGTGTTTCTTTGTTCATCTTTGTTTATGATATGAAGTGCAAACTGAGTGGTTTCATACAAATAACACTCTTTTAACACCCATAATCTCAAATGGTAAATTTTTTCTTGTCACCAAATATTTCCTTGAGACCAATTCTAGGCATAATATACCTAGACTTTAAGACTTTAAAAATCATAATAGTGGATAAGTGCATCTTCTGCAGACTTAGGATAGCAGGTGATATTTGTTTGAATGTACAGTTTCCTACCCATGTCACAGTAGTTCATAAAACCACATTTCTGATGAAGAATGGTGTGAACAGGAAAGCAGCGATAGTTATCTGAACAGAGCTTTGGATTAATTAACCAAGAGGAAGGAAACCTTACCTGGAGACTGCCAACTTGTGTGCTCCTCAGAAAGGGAAGAGGAGACAAAGTTTACAGGGGCAGAAGCCAATATGGCTTCATAAAAGTTAGTTTGCACCATCCAGCTGTTTTCCACCTGTTAGGGCACAGAGAAGGACAACAGGGCTTGAAAATTTGTTCTGTTTCACTGCAATGTCATCACAGGATATGAGCCTCTGTCCCAGTGTGAGAAGTGAACTTGTGAACTGGCTTAGAAACAGAAATATTTCCCAAAAGGATCTGGACAAAATTGCAGAGCATGATTTAATGCAAGGAAGAGGGCAGGCACTGAAAGGTCAGTGTGATGACAGGTGATATTTCACTCTGCTTAGTGCTGTGCAGCTGTCGGCTGCTGCAGGAGGGTGATGGGGGGAGGCCAAATCCCAGCAGTGGGATATGAAGAGGCCCTGTCATGTGGAAATGTTTGCTTATGGAGGTGTCCACCTGGCACTAGTGATGTTTGCAGGAATGCTCCCGCTGGCTGCAGCCCTGGGAAGCCCATGGCTCTCTGCTCCCCTGACTGCAGGTGCTGCAGAGTGGATTTATGGACGAGGGGGAAGACACTGCCCTTCAGGCTGCTCTGTGTCCCATCAGGGTCTCCTGGGGAATCTTTCTCCAAAACTTCTGTGCTTTCAAAGGAACAGTGACTGCAGTTCTGTTGTGGCCATGGCACCATGCCAACCCACACATCTGGGCTCTGCCATCACCCAGTGTGGTGTACAGGGCTCTTGGAGGACTCTTCATGGAGGAAGTTTGTTCTTGACAGTGTCTCTGTTCCCAGTTTGATGCACAGCTTGCCTGGAGTGTATTTCTTAGTGAAGAACAGGTGATTGTGTTTGGGTGAGGCAGCACCAAGTAATTCTTTCTGCAATTATCAGTCTATCTTAGCCTGCAAAATCTGGTGATTATCATATTCATCAAAGCAGATGACATCTTTTTCAGACAGATTAATTAAGGGGAAGGCATAAATTGGTGTGGTAAATCACTCTTACAAAAATGTGACTTTCCTGGAATTATACCTTAGTAAAATATATATCCTGCTCTGATTTATGCAGCTTTTGTCACTGCCATAATTGAAAATGCAGAAGACATTAACCCTTGAATACTCCCAGAAGTTATTAAGCAAAGAGGACACACGTTACTCTAAGTTCTCATGATTCTTATTGTGCAGATAACCAAAAATATGTTATGAATAACTGCATTATAGAAGGAAAATTAAAAGCCCCTTTCAGTGGCTGAAGGTTTAATCCTGCTCTTATGTTTTCACTAAGTAACTGTAAAAGTGTGTGATTTGTGGAAGGGAAGCACTGGAGGCTTCTTTTGAGATTCTTGGCTTATTCTTCATGTTCAGCACAATGTTCCTGTAAATGTCATCATTTTCTTAGTCCTCCTGGTCTTATCATACACAAGAACATCTTAAGGTAGAGGAAACAAGTACCTTTATGTTTAAAGGTGGTCTCTCCCCTTTACCAGGTGTAGTTGTGTTTGATTGCTGGGTAGGAGAACCAGGGAGTGCCCTTGAGCAGGGGGCAAAGAAAGTTGGATAGCAAAGGTAGGAGTAACCTGGTGTGTGAAATACAAAGCTCAGACTGGCACAAGGAATTCAGAGTCAGAGCTGCTGGTGTGGTCATCCACCTGACTGTCTAGTAAAGGCATCTGCATATCATGATCTCAGGTCATGGGTACGAGCTGAATGACTCAAAGGGCTGTATGGTGTCCTGGGATGGGCTATTTCACTCCTCTCTCTTGAAGCCATTATATGTTCTTTGGGGTTTAGGAAAGGCCAAGACAGAAACCACCACCATAGTTTAGCATTAGGATGCTCCCCTGAGATCTGGGGTGGGAAGGTTCCCTGTGTCCCATCTCCTTGTGTGGTGTGGGAAATGAAGGGCTGATGTCTGTGGGGTGGGGAGGCTGATCCCCTGAGAGGAGTGGGTTCCACATCTCTCTGGAGCAGCTCCCATCAGGTAACATAGCTCCTTCCATGGGAAATTGCAAAAACTGGTCCTCTTCTTTTTCTTGTGTTCAGGTGGGTTTGGTGCAACTGCTTTCAGTGCCCCTGGGTGTGGGTGAGACCCTCCCACAGGGCTGGTGCCACAGGAGGGGCCTGCTCTGTGTCTGGGAGGACTGAACAGGCAGCTGGGTGTGAGCAAAGCAAAACCCTGTTGGTGTCTGGGGAAGGTCAGGATCTCAAACATACCCAGACATACCCAGGATGCAGCAAAAGTTCTCAGCATTGCAATTTGGGGCTGTAGTTAAATGTGGGCACCAGATAAGCCTCTCTTCCATTTTGCTTTTTCTTAGCAGGCATCAAGTCTTTTTTTCTGGCTGCAGTCTTTGGTCCTTCCTGATTCCCTCCAGTTTTCTCTGCTGGGTTGGTGTGTCCATTTAGAAGGGCATGTTCTGTGAGCTGCTCTGTGTGTTGCCATAAAGAAAGGACTGTCCTAACAACTGCATAGATTTCACTGTATTTGTGCAAATAGGAGCTCTCAAAAACCAAGTGCTGAGACTCACCTTCCCACATGTATCAGAGATCCTAAATAAGTAATGAACTGAATGTAGTTAAGATGCAAATGTAAATTATCTTATTTTCAGCTTGGCTTGCGTTAAACTGTTAATTTCCATTAGCATTAATGAGAAAGTACACCCAAAGGTTTTCCCCAGGCAAGAGTTCTGATCCTCCTAACAATAATTTCCCTTTTACAGTGTCTTTCAATTGAGGATATTTGTATTTTGCAAACTTAATTAAGAATTAATTAATTAACAATATCCCTGGAAGGAACAGCAAATGAGATTTTCCCCATTTTACCAGGGAGTGGGATGTGGGACTTTTGGCTCTGATGTTGAAATCTGAACCACCTGTGCCAACAACTCCAACTTCCTGGGGACTTTCACAAGTTTCTGCCTAACATACATCTGTATTTGTCATTTACTGTGTTGCTTTCTTGATACTTGTTTACTGAGTTAGGGTATGAGAAAGCCGTTCCTTTTGGCCAAGCACCTCACTTGCACACAGCAGTTCTCTCACTTATGTTTGCTGTTCTGGTAAATACCCAAGAAATCTGTTAAGTCTTTTGTATCTGCACTTATAGAAAAGCAGACAATTTTAATAACTGTCTGCAGAAGCAGATTAGATTTGGCTGTAAACTGTGACTGACACTGTGAAACAGAATCCAGGGATATCCACCCTGTGATTTCCTGCTGGATAGTCTCTGCCTGTCTGAGCAGCCTTACTGTTGTACAGAGTGTCTGGCTAATTTCTACACATTCATTTTAGGTAATATTTATTCCTATCACTCAATCAGATTTGTAAACCAAATTCACAAATGATGGGGGAGTGTGTTTTTCTTTGCAATTAGGATGATTCACCAGTGGAATTACTAATAGAAGAACAGGAAACTGAGAAATTATACCCTTCTGCTGGAATCTGGGGGTGGAACTTGAGAACAGAGACAGTAGGAAACAGAAAGAAAGAATGAGAATGAAGGGGAGAGGATCAAAGTACTGAAAAGAGGCAAGGAGATGTGGAGATGAGACATTGGAACAAGAGAAGTGATTACAGCACATAGAAAAGTCTGGGGAAGCTGCTGTGCATAATGATAAAATAAGGAAAAATAAATAAGAAAAGTATTTTACTTTCCACAGAGGGAAGGTGGTGATGAAAAAGGAGCTAACACAGTTTGTTTTGATACTCTCTGTCTCTTATCACCTTCTAAGTTGCTTCTTCACTGCTATACAGCCTGTATGTTGAATAATATTATGGCTTCCTTTTTCCTTGGATAATACCATGGCTCCCTTTTTTCTTCAAGTCTCATTTACAGAACTGTTTGATCACATGAACCTCAGCTTTCATTTTAAAGAGTCTAGTTGGAATAACCTTGTTGACAACTTAAAAAGTGGGCCCTAAGAACTCAGACCTGAAAGGAGAAAAAAACATATTTGAAGTTGTTTTAATCAAGGATTACACACAGTTAATTATATGTATAATAATAATTATGTTGAAAAACTAAAAAAAGAAAGTCTTTTAACTTTTGTGGGACCTTACCTTTTCTATGGCCCTGGATGAATGTTATTAAATTAAATCTCTTGATTGCTTTTTAACTTTGCACCTTAAAAATAGTAGAAAAAATGAAATCCACCCCCTTTTCTATCTATACCCCTCTTTATCATCTCTTTTGAATTTTAAAATCTTATTTGTGAAAGAAACAATCCAAACTGTAATAACCATGTCTCTGTGCAGTTTTCTGCTGGATGGAAGTCACTAATCCTTTTATGTCATCCTTTGTGAGGATGATCCTTGTCTAGTCCCATATATTGATTAAAATTAAGCATTACACAAAACCTTTATAATCTTAAAGGATTATCCTTTTATGTTCTTCTCTCTGTCTTCTCTTTTTGAATTAACTTTTTTGTACTCCAGCTGATCTACTAGCTGTCTTTTTTAAAAAAACAGAAATGCTGCAGAGGGAATTGATTTCTTATTATCTTATGTTCAGCTTTTATGAAATGTGCTAATGGACAGTTCCAGGGCACAGGATTGTGGGTTAGTGTGAAAGTGCACATCTCTGTCATATGTAGGACTGGGAACCTGAGCCCACTTATACAGATACTAATTAATGGGGATGATCACAAAGATTGTTTCTGTGCCAAACCATTTGTTCTCTTGCATTGATGCAGCTTTGTTAGCTTGGGGAATTGTCCTCACACTCAGCCATGATAAATAGTCTGTGTTTTGGGTTGTGTGTGTGTTTGTTTTAGTTTTGTGTGGTTGAAGACACAAATTTATTAACTGCATCATTTTTGATGAGTCATGCTGAGTAAAACAGGATCTAAGTCAGACTGGAATTTGGTCTTTGTGGCCAAAGCTGTATGTAATTTATGTTCATAGAATCACAGAATCGATTGGGTTGGAAAAGACCTCCAAGATCATCAAGTCCAACCTTTGGTCCAACTCCAGTCCCTTTACCAGATCATGGCACATCCAATCTCAGTTTATTCTTTCCCTTTAGGACTGGGACACAAAGTGCCATCTGTAAATCTGCAGTTCCTAAACAACCAATGAACTATCTGTACACATTTCTCCTCCAAATTCACCAGCCCCTGCCACCCTGGGATTTGCTTCTAATGTTGAGAGAGTGCTTATCTGGTATGTGCTGACTCCTAAAAGTGAGTGTGCTGCACTAACCTTAAATTACACCAAACAGTTCTTCTTTCATGCCCCCAGTCACCAACAGGCAGTGGGGTTGGTAATTCTGGGCCAAGCCAGGAGCTGTGTTGGTCAGGTGGAAGCCACCACCTGTCCTGAGAAGGAGCATCATAAAGCTGAGAAACGCTCTGTGGCAAGTTCTGAATAGTCATAGCAACCAAACAAAATGTTTCAGGAAGGTGTGTGAGCAAAGGTGCAGTACAGGGCTGTTTGTTAGTTCTGCCTGTCTTGGCTGTGGTGTTCTAAACAGAGAGTTGTTTATAAGGAAGCAATAACACAAGCCAGAAGATGGGAATGCTCCTGCCTGTCCATGACTCACTATGGCAGGGCAGGATGTAATGTTTGGAGTAGGCAGCTGTGTGATGGAGTTAGTAGGACACTTGCTCAAGATGTTTTGTGTGGTGTGGGGAGTCAGTCCTACCTCCTGCTCGGGGGATTTTACACTGGACATTTTTCTGACCCATGGATTTGTGCAGTGTCTTACCTTGGCCAGAGTCTCCAGGTGCTTCCATAGCATGAGGGACACAATAGTGCAATACAATATGTACAACTCTGCAGAGCAATTGTGCCGTGCCAATAATCAACAGAAGTTGGCAAAATGTCTTGAGTCCTGGTTAAAATTGCTATTCTGAGTGCAAGATGAAAGTTATGACAAGGATAATCATCTCTTTAAACATTAAGTTTCTGCTTTGATTTAGCAGGATGCTGCTAACAGACTTTCCCAGGCTACCACTTAATTACAATTACTGTGGTTACAGGGTTAAGCAATAAACTCTCATTTGGCTTTCAGCAGGTCAAATTATTCATTACAACCTCTGGGCAAAGCCTAGCCAGCTCATGTGCTTAAAAACCAATTAGACTTATCCTTGGTTTTACTAAGTCTCTCTTTGGTCTTAAAGGTTGATCAGCAAAGTTGGAAGGAGCTGGATCTGCAGTCAGTCCTTTGGGGCTGCACATTTCCTTTCTTCCTTCTTCAGGGTTAATGCAGGATTGCTTCTGATACAGATCCAGCCTGTTAGATTATTTGGTGTGGTTTGCTTTCTGTAATTGCATCCACTGACAAAAGTGGCCGTTAATAACTTGTAGCAGTGCCTTCTGGCCTCTGTCCTATGAAGTCAGGGTTTTTTAGGTTTTTCACTGAAAACCTAAACTGTGAAACTGGAGTTCTCCTTTCTGTCCCTTTCTACCTACTTCTTGATAGCAAATATGGCAAAAGGTCATGCAGATATGAGCACTATTCTACCAAGCCAATTTTTCACTGGAAGTTTTTATGTAAATTACCCCAAACAAACAAGAAAACCAAAAAACACTTCTCATCCAAGTCCTAGAATTCCCCTTTCTCTGGTACAAGCAAAATATTGAGGAGCAGTAACCAAACCCAAATCCTTTTCAGAGTCTCATTCACAAAGAGTTGAGGTTTGTTGCGGGTTTTTTTTGTAGTCTCCATTTGAGTTGAGTTCATTTCTCCTGCCACTTTACCTGTAAACCAGCACACTGTGCTACCAGGTGGAAGAAGCCTTCAGCTTGTCAGGATTATTTCTTGAAGAGTCTGTGGACAGCAGTGGCTGTGACACATTCCGTGACTGGGAATCAAATAATTTCTCGAAGGAACCAAAAGTAAAATTACATTTTGTGGTTTTACAAGCAAACTGACATTTCACAGTAATTTTAACATAATAATG
>JAWWLZ010000012.1:22637578-22687428 GCA_035041345.1 Poliocrania exsul
AAGGAACCAAAAGTAAAATTACATTTTGTGGTTTTACAAGCAAACTGACATTTCACAGTAATTTTAACATAATAATGCAAAGCAGCAGGTAATTCTCTAAACCAGCTTCAGGTTTTATAGAGTGTTCAGCTTCAGTGTGACAAACAATGCTGGAGTAACAAACCAGATGGTGAGATATTTGGTGCAGTCCCTGTGACCAAGAGTCACTCCTTTCTAACAGGAGCCAGGAATACCAGAGAGTTGTCCCTGCTCTACCTTGTTGCACCATAGAGATGGGATGGAGAGGTTTGTCCAGAGGATGGTAAGTTCGTGGCAGTTACCAAAAGAAAGGCTTTGAGGGAAACACCATGATATTTAACTTTGGTGCAGCTGCAAAACTCATTAAATACTTCTTTTAGTAAAGGCAGATGTAAAAATACCTCACGTTATTATGTAAATGAAATATTGAACATAGGTAGTAGACAGGAAAGTATTTGGGTCTCTGGTATCAGCTGCAGGATTTCAGAGAAACCCAAGGAGATTTCCTGGTCATTTCTTGCTATAACAGTCAGCATGTGGGAGGAATTCAGAGTTCTCAGAATTGCTGCTGCTGAAAGACCCTATGAGAGTTCATTGATTAACCTTGTAACCACAGTAATTGTAATTAAGTGGTGGCGTGGGAAAGAGTCCATTAGCAATGTCCTGCTAAAGCAAAGTAGAATAGAAAACTTCTGTAAAGCAAAACTTCTGCCAAAATTCCATTCACAAATATAGAAAGACTTCACTTGATTTGTATAAACAAAATGTTTCCATTTTATGAAAGCATTAAGAGGGAGTCCAGCTATACACTTTGACAATTCCCTGGTGAAAATGCAACCAGTATCACCACATTCCTGCAAAACAACTTATTTCTATCTAAACTTTATTTTATGATGGGGACTGGAACATGTTGGCCTGGAACACTTCCAGGGATGGGGCAGCCACAGCTTCTCTCGGCAACCTGTGCCGGGACCTCACCACCCCAACAGGAAATAATTTCTGCCAATTAACTAATCTAAACCCGTCCTCTGACAATTTAAAGCCATTTTCCCTTGTTCTATTCATACCTTGTAAAAAGTCTCTCCCCTGCTCTCTTGTAGTCCCTTTAGGTACCGAAAGGTATTCTAAGGTCTCCCTGAAGCCTTCTCTTCTCCAGGGTGAACACTCCTCCTTCTCAGCCTGTCTCCATAGCAGAGGTGCTCCAAATGCTCTGGTCATCTTTGTGGTCTCCTGTGGACCCACTCCATCCCACAGGTCCATGATCTTCTTGTGTTGGGGAGCCCCAGAGCTGGATGCAGCACTGCAGGTGGGCTCTCATGAGGGCAGAGCAGAGGGTCAGAATCCCCTCCCCTGTCCTGCTGGTCACTGCTTTGGATGTAGCCCAGGACATGGTTGGCTTTCTGGGCTGTGAGCACACATTGCCAGGTCATGTTCAGCTTCTCCTCAGGGCTGCCCAGGATTCATTCTCTGCCCAGACTGTATTTGCTACAGCAAAATTAAATTAAAGCTTTTAGATTTAGACTGTTAAAGTTTTGTGCTGAGTGGAGGGAAAGCTGTGGTGGAAGAGCAGCTTCATTGCAGGTATCTTTCTCAAGGAAAGTCTCATCATAGTTTTGATCCCTGACTCTCCTATAGACCTAAACTCCCATCCCATCTCGTGACAAATGAACCTGAAGGATGCAGTGCTTTTACTTCCTTTTCTCTTCTTCGTGGCTGTCTTCCCAGAACTCTGTGTTGCTCTGACTTTAATTTGCCTCTTACTCTCTTCAACAGCACATTTGTGCTTTCAATATTCTGGATTTACACCATTTGCTGGTGTGAGTTAAAAGCCCATTTGCAAGTGCAGTTATATTAAATGGGCTTAGAGCTGCCACTGCCTTCTGTGTGAGTTGCCTTGCTGCAAACCAGACATCTGCTGTACAGCATAACATACAGGAGGCTGTAATTACCCCATGGTTTGTATACTCAGCCAAAGGGCAGGTGAAGGCTTGAGGTCAGAAGGCCCAGTTCTGTCAGGTCCACAGCATTTAGAAATGATGGCTCTAATAAGGCTGGCAAGACAAAGGGTAAAATGCTGCTGCAGGACAGGCAGCTGTGCAGGAGCTGAGGAGCTGCTGTCCCTGCCAGTGACAGCAGGAAAGTGCTACTGTGTCCAGGGCACTCTGTGCTGATGGGACTGAGGTGGCTTGATGTGCAGATGATCCCTGCACAGACAGAAGGGAACACTGCACACAACAGGCCCTGTGACTGTGCTGTGCTGCAGCATCGCCTGTGCCACCCACACTTCTGCTGGCACCCTTCAGCCTCTTTGGCTTTTCTGGCTTGTGAGAACCAGAGTGCTCCATTCTGCTGCTTTACAGGGACAGTCTGATGCTGGAGGGATTTGAAACCACCAGCAATTTAGAAATTATTCTCTTGGTTGTGGTGTTATTGGTACACATTTACAGAGTTTAATTCAGCAGTTCAGGGTAAGGAAATGCAGACAAGAATGGAGGGCAGGGAAGGTCCAGTGTGGGGTGATACGTGTTTGTGGATCCCCTAATGTCTGAGGTAATTGATGAAGAGGTTGGTGTGGAGCAGTTCAGAGTGTATCCTTGAAGGAAAGCAGTTTGGAGTGCACCCTTAAGGAGGGGAGAGCCACCTGCAGAATATGGGATACCTTGTAGCCAGTAGAACGTTTCCATGTATGCCTGGTGAACTGAGTAACCAATAGTGTGATGGTATGTTGTATCCAAGGGTAGATAAAAGGTGAAGCTGTAACTAAAAATAAAGTTCTAAATTCTAAGCCTTCTGATCAAACCTTCAGATGTTGCTGTGCCTGATCCGATTCTGACCATCATTAACTCCCTCCACTCCCCCCTACAGTCCAGGTAGATGCTTTGCTGCAGGGAGGAAGGAAAAAAGAATACACTGAAGTGTAACCCACACACTTATGGTGGTGTGGATTACTTCAGTGCATTTATTTAATCATATCTCACATCAGTGCTTACCAAAGGGAGAGCCCAAAATGGTACAGCAGCTTCTGTAAGACAGCTTTGACTCTGCAACAAAGTCTTTGAGGGCCTGAGTTGGAGGGAATGTTGGCAGCACACATTAAATGCACATCACATTACATGGAAGTGAGCAAGGCTGAAGTACAGAAAAGGGAAACTCTCAATGCCCAGGCAAGTGGGAGAAGCTTCTGTTCTACTCTGGGGTGAGTCTGGGAGGAGAGGGAACCTCTTCTGCAGAGCTCAGCACTAGGTACATGCCAACTGCTGGTTTCCTGGGAGCACAGTTAGGCAATTGAGTGAATTGCTGGTGCCTTTTAGAGGGAGCAGGCAGGCAATAGAAGCTGAAGTCATATAGTGCAGTAACAGCTGAAAGCTAAAGAAAAAAAAATAAAAATAGGATGGCTCTTCCTAGCTGGATTTTTCCATTTGTTTTGAGCCTAGTGGTATTTCAAAAATACCTGAAAGACACAGCTATGACTTTTTGCACTCTTAGTTGACAGAAAATTTGGAAATGAAGTATTGCTTGTAATGCTTATGATTTTGATATGTTGGTTTACAGAAGGGAGGCATATATTAGAAATAATGAAGTAGCACTGGCATTTTAATACTGCTCAATTACAGCACGGGCCTCTTGAGGGTGGCACTTATTAGACTGCAGGTGTGACTATAACCCAAATGTCTCTGGAGATGACATTTTTGTTTGTGTTTGAAAAAATGTCATAAACCTTGTTGCCTTTGTCTTCCATTTTTTAGCTCTTAGTTTTATAGGAGGGAGGAGGACAAGGGAAAAAGCAGGGAGGAGCACGACAAAGGGAAGAAAATAAATGAGAAGAGTGATGTTTGCTATTCCAGGAAGGTAAAGAATAAAGAAAACCATTCCTGGCAGTGGCCCAAGGAAATGCCACTCAGCCCTGACTGATTCTCTTGGGAAGAGTTGCTTCCCTTCTAGAGTGGTCCCAGAAGATTGCTTTGAGAACTTGCATTCACAAGTGATTTCAAGGATGTTCCTTATCAGGGCTACACATCAGAAACTATTTAAATTAACACTCTCCTTAGAGCCCATGAGTATCTACAGTTTGTCTCTTAAGAATCACCTGAGAATATTATTTAAATGTAAATGCAGCCATCCCACCGGGTTCCAGAGATTTCTCCCACAGAAACACAAGAAGGGGGCAAGTGAAAGGAAACCTTTTTGCATACCAGATCTGAAGGACAGGGATCTCTTTCTCTCCGGGTAAAATTTGTTATTTGAGTACTATTATGTCCTGTAAATCAGTAAAACCAAACACCAAACCATTGTTTTTTTACGTATTGGCCAAGTAAAACTATTTCCCCAGTTCCAGAAAAACTCTTTTTTAGTGGTTATCACAGTGGCTGTTTTGATTGCATTGCCTCTAAAAGGAAAAACAGTCCTTCAGGAACAAAGGACCTGTCAAGAAGGTATGTAAAATACAACCCCCAGAAGGTTATCACAGTCATATTTTGGATTTGTGTCCCTTTCTGCTGTTCCACTCCTGTTCCTGCACTGCTGTGCTTCCACACTTGATGGCAGGGAAAGCCTGAACTGCTGCAAGGCTCCTGTAAAAACCTATGTCCTTCGTGTTTGTTTGCCTGGAATCTTCAAAAAACAGGAAGTTTCTACCTGGGTGTTGAAGAAGACATGCCAAAACCAGGGCAGGACTGTAGAGGAAGGAAGTGAGGAAGTCCTATGGGAAAGCTTGTGGGAGGCTGGATGGTAAACCTGCTTCCATGGCTGGGGAGTGCACCTGGAAAAGGGGCAAGAACACAGCTCTGGGTGTGAACAATTTAAACCACCCTCTTCTCTGATTAGTCATTGAGCAGTTGGTGTTGCAGTCTTTCAAAACCAAATGCAGAGCCTGCTCTGAATAAACTGAATTCACTGGGTCATGGTGCTGAAGGCACAGCTTGAGCTAAGGAGAAAGTTGAACCAAAATTAGCTGTGCTGATTAGAAGCGACTAGGCCAGGTTAAAAAGCATAAATGTTTTCACATGGTTTTGCTAGAGAATTTCTTTCTTCGCTTGAGAAGCTGATAAATATCTGGAAACCAGTTCTGGTATGAGGTACTTGGCTGGTTTTGTTCTGCAGAACTTCAGGGCTGTGTTTAGGAGGTTGCCTCTGCCAATCAGTTCTCTTCTTCACTGCCCTCAGCCTTCTTTATAACATTGAGCACTTTGACATTGAACAACATTTTTTGCAAAGGCTTGATCCAGAGCCTGTTATTCTCTCAGATCTCTCCAGTGGATTTTGATTTGTACACCTCAGTTCTTGCTGGAGGATTCCCTTGTTCTGGTAGAACCTCTCAAAGTTATTTTAAATGTACTGACATCTGGCACAGCTGTTTGTGAGTCCATTCCAGATCATTAGAAACAGCTCCCCATGGATCTGAAAACCACGAATGAGGAACCACTGAACTAAACACAACTCAAATAATTTCTTAAGCACTAATAGATAGTTTTACTTGCTTCTCCTTCTCCCAAGTTTGCTCAAATCTGTTTGACCTTAATGGGTAGAAAGCAGCTCAAGCAGTGCACTGACAAATGGATGACAATTGGAAAGCACAATTGCTTCGAGGAAGTTACCCTTCACAGGAGCCACTTAAGGGCAAAAAATAAAATTGCTCCATGTAAAATTGTATAAACTCCATGGTTTATTGCCTAATCTAGGGAAGGGTAGTAAAATACTACTGAGTTGGAAAATTTTTAATTAAACTCATGGTTGTTGACTTAAAGTTTGTTTATGAATTCTGGCAAAGATTAATGTACAATAGCAAGAAAGACAATTTATTATTGCAGAGCTTCTTGTCATGTAATTTGTAGAACTGAGTGAAAAAGTGATTATTACAGTCAAACAAATTTATTGTTCTGTAGCTTGGGGTTTTTCTTTTGGTTCTTTTTGTTGTGTTATGGCTTTTCTTCCATAAAGTAAAAGTAAATAAATTAAATATAGTACTGAAGCAACTCTTGGAATTTCCCCAGGGGAGTGGGATCCTCACACAGACCTCAGAATGAAAGCTCTGAAATCTATTGATCAGGGCAGAAGGCTGGGATTTGCTCAAAGCCATAATCATGTATTGTTATAGATGTAGAATAGAAGTGGATAAATGATAGGTCTAAAACAGCCTGTTTATTAAGGGAGTGTTTCAGGAGTAAAATAGTATGAGAACACGTACCTTTATATTGGTCTTGGGTTCTCAAAACTTTATGGAACAGGGTCAGCTACAGAATTTCTCACAAGAAATAGAAAAGTGCAGAATCTCTACTGCCAACTTCATTTTCTCTAATGAATTAGCTACAACCACCTCATTAAGGAGACTATTCTTGATCGAACTTTTCTGTCAGTTTTCTTAATAACCAAATTGAATTTCACCTCTCTCAACTTGAGAACTGTTATTCTTCACCTTAATGACAGAACTTGATTTAAACTATTCCTTTTCATTCACTATGTTATTACAGTAAGTATTAAATGTTAAAAAGAAGCCATACCAATGCCTCACTGTACTAAAATGGAAATCTTAATTTCACTAAAATTAAATTACTCATATTCTCAAAGTGTGGCTGGCTGAAGAACCTCTCACCTCATCTCAAAGCTGTTTGTTTCCTCGTTATCTGATTCTGATGTCCCTGAGAAGTTAGGCTGACACTGACCATGGGAAGTTTGAGTCCTGGCACATTTATTTCACTCAACTGAAAATTTTCAGGGAAAATTTAAAATTGCCCTGAGAGATTTGCCTTTGAAAAGTAGAGGCCACCAGCAGCAAAGCAACAGTTGTTGGTTTGAGTACTGCTATTGAAATCTCAAATTTTTGGACATTCAGAGCTCTCTTCAAAATATTTATTCTGTAAACCCCTGCCTTTACTGGGACACGATGCAATATCAGGAAGAGATTTCATGAGGCAATGAATATAATCTTTTATTTGTATTATGCTTTATTGTTTCTCCTCTGTTATAAAGCAGGAATAATGTTCATGGCATTGGAAGACACATGCACAATAAACAGCTTGGTGGTTCTCAAACACCTCGACTTTGCTTTGGTACTTAATCACCCAGAGAAAATGTTTATTGCCATGCACACTCCTCTGCTGTGAACATTATCCTTATAATTAAAAAACATTGTGCTGTATAAGACATACAGCCCAGAATTCAGAATAAAATCTGGTAGCTGCCTCACAGGCAGGAAGAATTCTGTGGTGGTTCATTGTCCCTTGGATCTGCTTATCTTTACATGGCATAATATGATCTAACCTATCCTCTCTGGCCCCGGTGAGCCTTGGGCTGGCATCCTCTTTCAAGTGTGGGGTCCTCCTGTGGGAGCTCAGCTCTGCCTCCCCCTTTGGGCCCAAACCCCCAAGGAGCAGGTTCTCAAGGGCCAGATTTTACTGCCTTTAGTCAACGAAGAGAGGAGAATGTTTGCAAAGTAAGTGGCAGTACGAAGTGGAAGTCTGACAGATTGGTCTTTGTTGCTATGTCTGGCAATAACCCTTGCTGAAAACCTCCCTTTTCTTGGACTTGCTGAATACCACTGTCATGTTTAACTGTCGCCTTTTATGTTGGAAAAGAGAAAAATTTGAGAAAGCCAAAGAGCAGGTTTAACTTAAAAGGAAGTTGCAGGAAGTATTTTAATGGATTCTCTGTACAATGGGGAAAAAGCCAGGGGTGCCTTCAGTTCAGCTCCTTTGGCACAGGCAAAACACTGAAGAGAATGTCATGTGACAGCAGCTCAGCACTGCCCTCCTGCCTCCCTCCCTCTGGGCTGCTCCCAGGTATGAAGGGACAGCTGGATACACTGGAATATGTCGTGTCCCTGCCCAGCCCCACAGACACAGGGACAGGCACAGCCTCCAGCTGCCACAACCCTTCAGTCATGCCCACAGCAGTGATGGCACACTCTGTGCAATTACAGGGATCCGACCAAACAAGACATAACCATAGCCCAGAGAGGCCTTTTTGTCTTCTTCTATTTCAGAGAAAATGTGAACATCTACTGTCATTGTGTCCCTGTGCAGATCCCAGAACAGTGTTCTGAAGCCCTGAATCCAGTGTTCCTACCCCTGCTGTGGTTTGAGTGCAGACAGGCAGAGTGCCGTGTATTTTATTTAACCTGTTCTGTGCCACCTTGGATTGTGAAATACAGAGTGAGTGCTGGGAGGTTGTACCTGATGCCCTTTGCTGTTCAGCTCCTTCAAACCCAGGCTGAATGTTAAGCCCCAGCCATGTCCTAGGTCATTCTGCTGGGAGCCCCTGGCTCCTGGAGCAGAGCAGAGCCTGGACCAGTGGAGTGACAGTCCGTGAGATGCTGGAGTTGTTGCTCCAGCCCCACATATAACTGGGTAGAGCTGACAGCCCTTCAAAGAGCCAGAACAGTCTTCAGCTGCTGCCGGCCATGAACCCCTTCTGGGTTCCCTCTTCTGCCCTCCCCTCCTTCAGGGGATTGAGAGGCAAAAGGAATTTATCCACAGACACGTCTCCTTTGCTTGAAGACCTTCCTCCTGTTATCTTTGATGTCCTCATTCTGACCCAGTGCTGTTTCTCCTTGTGCTCATCCTACATCCCCTGGGCATTCTCCTTGAAATGATTAGCTGTCGCTTCCACTTTCTCTCTCCTGCTCTTGCTCACAAAGCAAGTGGAGCAATAGAACCTCAGA
This sequence comes from Poliocrania exsul, assembly GCA_035041345.1. Lineage (NCBI taxonomy): Eukaryota > Metazoa > Chordata > Aves > Passeriformes > Thamnophilidae > Poliocrania > Poliocrania exsul. The sequence goes on from JAWWLZ010000012.1 coordinate 22,646,253, forward strand.
GTTTTCTTTTGAAGAGTTTCCATCCCAAGATTCCAGAATACCTGCATTCCTCCCTCCTTTAAATGGTTGTACTAGAGGAAAGAGTTTTACATAATGCTGTGGGTTCTGGGGCTCAAATAAGAGACATCAGTAAAGAATAAGAAGTAAAGCCATGGGATTGGAACAGAACTGCATTGTGCATCCAAAAACATACTAGATGCTGTATAAGAAAATAATATTGTTTCAAATGGCTATTATCCTTTAGTGACTAGGAGTCAGAGTTACTGCTGCCATTTCATGGTGGTGCTTCTGGAAGGCACCCAGCATGAATTACCCAGCATTGTGACTGTGTCTGATGTGCCTCTGGTTTATGTATCAGTCCTAGAACAGCTTTTTATATTTAGCAGCAGGTTTATAAGGATGAAGAAAAATGCCTGCGCACCTGCATTGTTCCCATGGCACTTGAGCACTTGAATGTCTTTTTCTGTTTGACATCCTTTGTATTTTAATAACACACAGAGGCATCAACAGAGATGGGAACTCTATTATGTGGGACACTAAATGAACATGGAGAATGGCAGCACCTGCCCCAAGCAGCTGAATGCCTAAAACAGACAAAACGGGCACTGAAAGGCCTATTATCTTCAATTATAGGTAGGGGCACAGAATAAATGAAGACTCCCATGGTTATACACAGTCTATAATAGTCACAGTCATTGCATCTCTATCTCTAGAGTTGCACACTAGTGTTTTTTAAACAGAATAACTGCCACTGTCTTGGAAACAATTTAACTCTGTTAATAATCAAGATGTAAAGTGAAGTAATGTGGGTATTGAGGCAGAAAGGTAATGTGTTCAGATTTTACTTCATAGGGATGTTCCACAGGAACAGACCATTAAGAAGCAAAGCAAGACTCTTTCATTTTAAACAGGTGAAAAAGTGCAACATAAAACTAAAATAGAAAGATCCTCAATTGTTCTTTCACCACTTTTGTGTCTCTGATGTTTCCTGGCTTTACTGGAGTTACTTTGGTTTTAAATTACACTGAGGGAAAAACCCATATTGCCCCAACAGTCCATCCCAGAGACTCATTCATTAGGGATAAGACCTCAGTGCAGAGCTTACTGCTGAATTGCCTGGGTCCCATCAGCAGCTTTCCCAGCCTTCAAAGAATCCTCTGGTTTTTAAACATATTTACATTCAGTTACTGTTGTCAAAGGACAAGAGGAGAAAATAGTTAGTCTGTCTCATTCATCTTAAATTGCGAAAACTAATAAAGCCCCCATTTCTCCAGAAAGGGTCTTTTGAGTTGATCAGATCCACTGTCCACTTCTTTTAAGTGAGATATGCAGCTCTGACTTTATTTTCTGCAGTGGATGAGTAACTGCTTGTGGCAGGTTTATAGCAAAGGAATTTCTCACCTTCAGTGATGCTTAGGGAGAGCATTGGTACCATCTGCACTGATCCCATTACAGCCAGTTTATGGACAGCTGGGATGTCAAGGCATCCACTCTCCTCATTAATCCCCCATTCCAACACAATAAACTTCTGCAGAGATGGCAACACATTGCAGATGGAATTAATCCACCATGGCAGGAGCTAATTAAGAGAACAAATCTGAAGCAAAGCCTTATGGCTTTAATTCCCTTTTGATACCTGCAGGGCAAGGACTGTTAAAAATGAAAAGAAGTTAAGCATAAGCTGATGGTGGCTTTAACCAGCAATCTCAATTACTATTGCTCCTGCTCATTTCAGCAAAGTCTTGGATCAGACTTTAAATATAAATATAAAAATTAATGAACTACGAGAACAGAGGAAAAAAGTTGTTTAAAAACCAACCTGACCACTCTAAGAAAGTTGATACAATTAATCTCAGCATCAAAGCATTTTGTGAGGTGGCAGATATTTCTAGGAAACAGTATTCAAACAGATACAAAAGATCTTTTCAAGAGAAAGTAGAAGTATAAATTATTTGAGATTGTATCATTTATAACAAGAAACAGTCCTCCACAAGGTGTTGATATGGCAGGGTAAAAGTAACGATCTATGCTTGAGTCTTTCATATTCATAAATTTTGGAACTTACAATCTTCAACCATTAAAAAAAATAGTATGAAGCCTTTCATTATCTACCAATTCAACTCTGTGATCACACACACACACACACACACACACACTGGCTACAGCCACAGGGTATGATGAAAATGAGCACCTCTGCACATGATGTTGTGAGATAGGAGTGCCTGCATGTAAATGGCTGATAGCAGAGGAAAAAATGAATGAAATATGCACAGGAGCATAAGGGAAATGTTAGAGCTACTGGTGATCTGTGCAGTATTTATATGCAAAACCTTGCAGTGTGTTTTCTGGATCAGAGCTTTACAAAATGTGTTATTTCAAACTTAAATAGCTCTATTTGTGGTGCACTGAAGCTTGTACTTGCCTTTAAGCATATATTTAAGACCCTTCTCTCCTTGTCAAAACATGTTGGGCTAAATATACAGAAGATACAAGCCTGGCAATCAGTATTGCATCATCTGTCTTAAGGACCCTTGCTATCACAGAGGGATTCCCAGTCCTATCTTTAGACTTCAAGCTCTCTAGACACTGAAGTCACTGGTACCACAGAAACAAAGAGCTTCATAAAGCCAGTTGTAGAAAATATTAAGTAATTGCCACTTCTTTTCCATGAACTGGGTCAGCTCCTTTTGCAGAAGAAGGCCCATGCCTTTTCCTGGAATTAATTCCTTGTGCCCTTACTTGTCAAACTAGAGTGGTGAAAAAATAAGTCAGAGCTGGCTGTCATTTGTGTCTTGTGATAGCACAGGAATTTCCACTCCATCCCAGACTAGTGGTCTGAACACATGAGCTGAAATAAAGGCAGTGCCTGTGGGGCGTTTTGGATTGCCTTGCAGCAGCATCCAGACATGTGTCTGCACTGTGATTTTTAGGAGATAAAGATGTTGTTGGCCCAGGTGTCAGCTGTAACTTGGTGGCATTTTTTGAAGGCTGTTGTTCTGTTTTGAGCATCTGCCAGCATATGAGGCTTGGTCACCTTTGCTCTTTTGTAGTTCCCACCAGAAAGCGCTGTAAGCCTGAACAGGGTTGTGGTGCTGAGAAGTGGGATCAAAAATTCACTGCAGAATTCACACTTGGAGAGGGAATTGTGAGCTCAAAAGTAGACAGCCAGGAGGGAAGTTGGGGCATTGCTGTCCTGGGGAAAGAAGGACCATTGCAGGATCACTGAGCAAAGCAGAGTGCAATGGACCCCTGCTAGAAGCACCTGAGATAGATTAATGCAGAGCTGTGCTTCTCTTACGAGGCTCTGTGGGCCCTGGAGTGCTTCTGCATGCTGTGGATTCATATTGCTACAGCCTTCCTGTCTGTTGAAGTTAGCGGGAATCCTGAATCCCCTCCAAGTTCAAGGTTGCTCTTAAGCACAGACATTAATTGGGTTGGGAACAAGTCCTTTGCTGAGTTAGGGTCAGACAGAGATTCTTATATCCCATACACAGAGCATCTCGTTAAAAGATTGTGTTTGATCCCAGGGAAATAACAGCTTAGGAGCAGAACATGGTATGTGCTTTTGGTTGAGGTATTTGTCACTTGCTGTGTGTCTGTTACTTGCAATGAATCACAATGATGTATTCTTAAATCCAGCTGATAGCTGGTTCTGGACAGTTAAGATTGACTTTTATGTATGGATGGATCCTTTTTCTCTAATAACTTACATAGGGACAGGTATCTTAAATAGAGGCCTCATTATTTTCCAAACTATGCAGAAGTCTTAAATTTTACTGCTAGATTATTAATGTCCAGTTGTTTGCATTTGAAGAGAGAGAGTCTGTATAAATTTTTGAAAAGTGCCTCTGAGCATTGATGCTACAAAAACATCAAAGTTACTACAAATCCTTCAGTCAGACAGGGCTCCAAGAGGTTTGGATTGTCTCAAAGTGAGCAATTAAGCTTGAATCACAGGATTGAATTTTCAGAAGAATTGTTATGGGGAAGAGACAAAAAATAAGTAACAGAGATTTTGGTCTGTGTTCTTTGGTCATAGCTCAAAGGAGACTGTGAGTATTATTGATTGGGGTTTTCAGCTTCAAGTTGTGAAAAAAAGATTTAAGACTTAATTTTACTTGTAGCAGGCAAGCATCAAGCTCTGCTCCTGTACCTGTGTGTGCTCAGACAGGTGCTGGGCCAGGCACAGCCTCAGTCCCCTCCCTAGCACTCCAGGAGAAGAAACTGCAGGAGCCTCTCATGAAAATCTGGATTTTAAAAAGCACCAGGCATTTGAACACTTCTGAAGAGCTCCTGAGAGGAAAGGACATGTTGTCTGCGTTGCAGAATTAGGTTCCTTTTCTAGATTGACCAAGTTGGTTTTTTTCTTTTTCATACACCAGGGTTTTGCTGGGTTTGTATTTTGAAGCCCTGGGTCCCAGCAATGCTCACAGGTGAGATACAGGAGAAGGGGACTAACCAAGCTCTTTCAAAACCCTGCTTTGGGGTAAAGTTTTAATTCTTAGACTAGTAGCAGGATGTTCTTTACTTCTTAATGAAGATTTGCTCCACAGATCTGTATGATCATGGAGAAAGAGCTTCTAAATCAATTAGACATTGATCAGGAATGATTTAATCAAACAACTTACTATTAGTTGTGTGAAGAGTTGATCTGTTTATATGAGCACTTTGGAATGAGTATAGGATTTAAGTCAAAGGACATTTTGTTCATACCTTTGCAGCATTTTGGAAATAGAGCCCTCTGAGAGTGCTACTGACTCTTAGGAGAAGCAGCACTCAGGGGCACTGCATGCAAATCCAAACCCAGTAAGTGCCTGCCCAGAGAAGCCAGACTAGATCCTCCTAGACCAATTTCTGGTAGACAGCACATGTATGAGACCAGTGCATATGGAATGAGAAGCATGACCGTGATTCCTGCCAAGAAGCAGAGCCAAGTGGCAAATCATTCCTGCTGCTTTTAGAGAAGTTGTTTGATTCATAGGCAGGAGGAGCTGGACTCTGAATTCTTCTGAGTAGGCAGCTCCTGTGTTGAAGAGATAGGAGTCTTGAAAGATACCTCTAGGCAGAAGATTCCCATATTTATTTGATCTGGAGGTGAGAAAGAATATTTCTATGACATTTGGTAATTCATGCAAAGGCTTTTAACTTAATTTTTTTCCTACAGAGTTTTTTTCCAACTAGTTCAGATGGCAGGTTACTGTTTCATGTTTTCCACTGGTATGTCTTTAGATCCAATACTTACAAACGACTAGTTCAGTAAAACAACCCCAGCCTTCTGCAGAGACTTGTGGTAAGGGTCAGAATCTTTGTTCTAACCAGTTTTGTTTCTCAGAGTCTGATGTTTATAAACCATTTGATACAGAACTATGTTATTTCACTTGATGACTTTAGCAGTTTTGCTTTGGGATTTTGTGTTTCTTAAATGAAAATACTTTTTTTGTAACTGAGCAGAACAAGTGTGGATTATTTGTGGTGTTGTGGATAAATAGCAAACCTGATTTAAAACAATGTACAGTAGAGTCATGGGGAGAGGAGGAAGGATGGAGAGGAAAACTGGGAAGGGCCATGGGGAGAGGAGGAAGGATGGAGAGGAAAACTGGGAAAGGCTGTTTATTTTCCTTCTTGCTCTCATATATTCTGCCTGATCCGTTCCTCCACCCCTATCAGAAGTGAACATTCCCTGTAATACACAAGCAAGTCTCTTGGTCCCCGCAGTGGTGGTGGCTGGGTGGGACGTGTCTGGTCCAGGTTGGTGGCCTTTTTCTGTCTGCCTGGCCTGGAAATGGGGTGTCCTGCCTTCTTAGGCATGCCAGCACACCTGGCTGCAACTCTGATAATCACGTGGATTTTAGAACCAGCACAGGCTTTGAACAGACAATTAGGAGTTAAGCTCTTAATCAAAAACCTCTAAAAACACCCAGGGAGGTTCATATTAGAATTGGGAGAAAGGGGAGGATTCTAGTTGTTTGTTTCTTTTGATGTATCAAGAATAAGGTTTAAGAAGACTTTAAACACTTTCTTAATATAATGCCTTTAGTTGTGTGGGTGGAAGTAACAAATCTTTTGCTCTTAAAGTTGATGCTTCGTGTAATTTCCTGGTGCTCACTTACCTTGGCTGTTAATGGAAACTTGCATTGCAGCATAAACTCTAATCATCCCCCTGAAAGCAGCAGGGAGGGTTTGTCCCTGGTGACAGCCATGAGCCATTAGTGCCCTACACACAGTGGATGTGTCTCCATCCTGTTGTGAGTTCCAGGGGTGCCTGAGCAGGACGGGGCTCACCATCCCCAAAGCCACCACAGGCTGGGGCTCTGCTCCCTCCTGGAGCTGAGAAACCTCAGAACAAGGGAACTGCTAAGAGACAGTTTAACCACCAAAAGTATTTATTGCGGCACCGGGAGCCACCAGCTCTCGCTGGACACACTAGCCCGACTTGAGGATACAAAGCAAGCACTTTGATACATTCTAGAGGCAAGGTTACAGCATTGAATTACACATATTAACGAATTCTTTACTTTCCTGTACGCTTTCAAGCGTACAAAGTCCTGGCTCTAAGCCCCCTATATCTAATTTAAACATCTAAGTTATGTGATTCATAGCCCAGTGGTCTCTTGTATATACTCCATAATATTTTCTATAATGAGAAGACTTTGGTCCAGTAACCAAAACAGAACAAGTTATTAACTAGTGTTTCTACAATGTATTTCTAGCAAAACAGGCACAACAAATATTAGGCTTGTTGTCTCCTTCCAACGCAGCAGGGCAAGGTGAATCAACAAAGCCCTTGTTAGCTCCTCTTGTACCTTGCTCATTATTACACTCGTGGAGAGGGGCCCACCTTCGACTCAGAGCAGGCAAACTGCCCTGGAGGCTGTGCTTGCCCCGGAGGGTTCCCTTTTATATCCCAAAACATACTGAAATGTGCTGGTAGAGTTCAGTGCCAAGGGCTAGCCACCAGGTGACTCCTCAGCTGCTGAGGGATGCCACCCATCCAGATTTTCCAAGACTTCCTCTTTCCATGGAAAGATGGGAGATGTGGTACCTCTGGGTTGACTTTCTTTGAGTATGTGTGTGCTGTCCAGACAGCGTGTGCCAGCACCATGGCTGCTTCTCTCCAAAACCTGCTGCATGTGCTCCCAGCTGGTGTTTGGTCAGTGTTTCTGGTATGAAAGTCAATACTCTGACCATAGAGCTTACTCTGTCCAGAACAGTTCACTTGTGGAAGAGTCTTTGTAGCACCCAGTGTTAGTCAGGGTGGTGATGGCCATGCCCTGTGGAGGGAGGGCATGAGCAGAGGAGACCTGGGCATGTGCTGAGTGACTGGGCAGCAGAGAACATGGAGAGGTGCATAAAGGACACCGTGGGGGTACAGCAGTGTGGGCCAGGAAAAACACTGCCTTACACTGGCTCATGGGAAATGATAATTAAAGAATCTGTGAAGCCCTGAAGTTTATCCGTCTGGGTTAGGGTAGAACTACACCAGCACCTGGTCTTGATCTCTTTGGGATTTCTGTTGGAGATGTAAAATCACATGGGACGGGGTGTGTGTGTGTGTGTATATGCTAATGTGTGTGTGAGTATATGTATATTTGCTTAAATCCAACACAGAGTTTATGCACAACAGGCCAAAATGTAACTTTCTGGCATGGCTGCTAACTGTAACTGTACTTTGTTGGCATAATCCCCATATTCATACTCTTAACTGCTATCAGGAACAAAACATTGTTCCTATTTTCTATTTCCTTTCTTGGAGACAGTAAATTCAAAGGGAGATCAGTCACTGAAGGCCTAATTTGCAGGGTTTAAGTGCTTGTTGCTGGGATTTAAAATGTATTTTGCAAACTTTTTTCTGTTGGGATTGAACTTAACTGATTGGAGGTGACATGGGCAGTGTTGCTCCCCACCAAAGCAGTGCAGTAAGGCAGATGGTTGGCCCAGGCACTGTGCCATTATTGAGCAGATCAGCGAGGAGCCTCCAAAGAAGCACACTTAGAGCCTCATGTCTCACAAGGCCATATATTTTCTCTAAGATGAGGGGAAAATTAATATGGCCTCTTTATTGGATGGAAAAGGCTTTTCAATTTAACCTTGAGCAATTTCCCTTTACAAAAAATTGCATAAAAGCAACAATGAAAAATTTTAATCTCCTTACGGGATAATAGAAGAGAGATCATCTGGAGTTTATAAAGCATCTTAGTTAATGGATTCATTTTAATAATGACAGGTTTATCCACCCACACTGGCAAATCTTGATCTTTTTTTCTTTTTCCTGAGTGCATGCACCCAGATTACATGTCTTAAAGCACAGAAAGGAAGTGTCATATTAAGAGTAATGCAAGCACTCTGGCATTTCTCCTGGTAAGATGTTAATTAAGATGGAAAGTCCCTCCCTCTTGGGTCCATAATTTGGGCACCTTCCGGCACTGATGCCTTGTTGGTCTGTAAGCACGTGGGGCAAGAGATTGTCTCTGCTCTGCCTGTGCAGTGCACAGCTCTGTGTGTTCCTGGCCTGCCACCACAGCTCCTGGGCCTTACAGGAATGCAAATAATTAACAGCAGTTCTTTCCCCATCATCTGGAAATGCTTGTCAGCATTGTGGCATTTCTTGTAAAAGTTTAGCAAGCCTTGTGAAGCAAATCTTGCAATTGGGGAAGAAAGCACAGCTGATTATCAATCCAGGAATAATTCAACACTGTCCTACAGAGAGTGTTCATTTATCTTTCACTTGCTGAATACATTAGAATTCTGTAAGCAGGGCCTAACTTTGCCTCAGCTGCTACCTTACATGCTGTGAAGCTCCTCTGTTCTCAGAAGCAGGTGTTTACCAGGGCTGTTGCTGTCTCTGCAGTTCTGCTCCTCACTTTCTCTAATCAACAGGCATCCTAAGGTGTTTGAGAGTTATTGAGGAGTTGCCAGCTGTGGAGCAAGTCTGTGCTTCTGACCAACCATTTGGCTGGATCTAATGGGGAAAAAAAAAAGAATCCTGTTTTGGCTTTGCAAAGGCTTTCTGAAGGCTCAGGATCAATGAGGCTCCTTTGCCCAGTGGCCCCTGGAAGGGTATTGGGAGATTTCTGGAAAGATCACGAGGGCTTCCTTCAGGACATTAGGAATCCTTAATACTTCACAAGATATGACCTAAACAAAAATCTTTGCAAACAAAACATGTACTGAAAGTGGTCACAGAAACTTCTCTGCAGTACATTTTTATTTTTCCCTCTTCTTAGCAGTACCATTAGTGGTAAAGCCAGAGCATTTCTGGGGGATTCCACCAGGGTACAGAGTGCAAATGGCCCTGTCCCCACCACCCTGTAGCCTGAACTTTCCCCAGTGGTCTGAGAGGGCAGAGGCCCTGGACACTGCTCCAGGTCCACCTGACCTGCTCCCCCTAACCCTGCAGGCCTGGAGGATCTTAACAGAGCAGCTGAGTTACTAAATTAAATTTCTGATCATCTTCCCAAAATTCACATAATGTAAATTTCTCAGGAGCAAGCACTCATTTTGAAAAAACTGTAACCAATAATTCCAAGATGTGAAATAAGAATTTTGAAGGTGAATCCTGTGCTGGGAATAATGCTCTAAAATAACAAGCCCAGGAGTGAAGAGTTTAAATTTGTTCCTTTTACTTTCACATTTCTTTTAGTTCAGTTTCTCCATCTCATCTGCATTCTCTGATTCAAGGAATTCTTCTTAATAGCCTTTGTATCTTTCCAAAACTATTTAGGAAACATAACGTAAGAAAAGCAGAGACATTCTTTGCAATACTAAAGACTTGTTAAACTTACTGGTCTATTTATTAACATTCTCTGGATGCATCATTATCAAGATGGGTCTTCCAAATTTGCAGAGTAGAAGGAGGAAATCTTAACCCTGTTTTCTTCCTCCTAGCAAGTCCAAAGCTGATTTTGAGAGAACTGTCCTCTCTTTTGTGACAAATGAACAAGATTTGAGAGTTTTCTTTTTGGTTCAGCTGACGAGTTTACTCATTTGTGACTTTTGGAGCAAGGTGTGTTTCTGCCACCGAACTGGGAGTTTCTCCATGCAGTTCTGTTTCTTCTTCTCTGCCAGTTTTAATTCATGTAGAGAGAGGAAATGCTTGAGATATGTAAAGTAAATAGCTTTTGTTTTTTCTCAAATATATTAATTAGTGGCTGAATAATTTAAATGGCTGATTCTTAGTTCCCCAGTTGCCTGTGAGCAGTTCATTACCCGTGCTCAAGTTGCAGATGTTTTGATTAGGTACATGAAATGCATCACACTTGTGGTCTTTCTTTCGGGGTAGTTTCTCTGATGTCATCAGAAGCTTCCCCCATCTGTACCAGCACTAGACCTGAATTAAGCTCAATATAGATCTCTCCTGATTACAAAACTTAAACAAAGCTTCCCAAAATCAATGTGATCTTTGTGTTCAAGACTGTCAGCTTTGGGCCGGGAGTGCTTTGCAGAGGTTTTGGAGAAAGCAGTGGGGATTCACAAACCCAAAGATGCCTAATCCTGCACAGCAAGTGTAAGAGAACAGGTTTGGTTTCCTGCATGACCTTTCACAGGTTCTTGCTCCATAGCCCCCCTAGATCCTGGGCTAGCACTGGTAGATCTTTGGCAAAAAGAAAATCATGGGATGAAACCTTTAATGAGGTGTCCCAGAGCCAGGCTGTGGAATCTCAGCTTTGCTCAGGGCTGTCAGTGTCATTACAGATACACTTTTTTGAGAACATATTTTAGAGTTCTTTAGTCTTTCCTCTCTGCAAACAAGCTTTTCTTTCCACCTTGGATTTTCATAACAGTAACTTTAAAAAGACTGTACTTCTGAGAACAGCTTCAGCTGCTGTTCTTAAACCCTCTTGGGACAAAGTCTTAGTTCACTATTGCCATTCACAAAAATGGAATTCTTATTGCATTTATTAAGTTGAGAAAAAGGTGAAATTGTCATTGTTAGTCTACAAACAAGAGTTAAATACCTATCATCAGATGTAAAGAGGAGTAAATATGGTCTAAATTATTCTAATAGGTTTGCACAAAAAAGAGCAATTAAACTAATGCAGTTTGACTTCTTTTCAATTAATAATGTACCCAATCATTTCTACATTGTTTGGAAAGACTTTGTGCAGATAACGTTGTCTTATGGCCTAATTTTTTTCATGCAATTAGTTGCATACATTTGCTGACAGGCTAATTTATGAGCAATTGCTTTAAAAGCAGAACTATTTTGCATTTAATTACATTGGGTTGTAATCCATCTGTTGACAAATTTGTGTGTTTTGCTATTTATTTGCTAATGTGTTCCACTACTCCAGCATGATCAGTCATACAAGTTGAATATTTTGTTGATTATATAAATACCATAGGGTAATTAAGGGCCAGATGTATGGCTGGTGGGAATGACTAGTTGTGGTATTTCTTCCCCCCCCCCCCCCCAGTTGAACTTTTTATTACTGCTCTGTGGAGAGTGAACAAAACTATGATTAAAACTGGAATTCTATGGCTGCAGTTTCTTGGCAGCTGGAGAAGGGGAAGGTGGGGAGAAGTCAATGGGTGGGGTGCTCTGATGCTCCATGCCCAGGGCCTGCCTGGTGTTTGCTTGGGCAGAGGTTACCTCGAAAATATCTTGTGGTGGGAAGCAACCTGGGTAATCAGGCCAAGGTTTCTGGACTCGCTGTTTTCCTGCTGTGCTGAGGGGCAAAGGTGAGCTGGGTGGAATGGCCCCTAAGGTGAGGTGCCTTTGGATGGCAGGTGCTGCAACAGGGAAAGCAGCAGTGCTGAATTCCAGTCTGTGTTCTTGGTGAATTCACTGGCAGTGGATGCCTGAACTGGGGATGCTGCCTGGAGAACAGGAGCTGTGGGGAGGATGTTGTTCCTTTTGGTAGTTACTGCTTGGACTTACTGTGGGTGTAAGAAATGTGGGATTTTTTTCTAGTACCCTTGAGAGAGAAAGGAGAGGTATCAAGATGAGGGGGTTAAAGAAAGGTGTGGTAGGTGGCTTTTGGGTCATCCTTGTGGGTAGGAACAGCAAGGCTCAGACAAATGTGGACCAGGTATGGATAGGCGTGTAGTGGCCTGTGTGTGGAGGAGCTGCTTGCTTTGGTTCCTTTAGTGGGTAATTCCTTCAAGGCTGGTTGAGTTTCAGTTCCTCCCACAAAAAGGACCGCAGTGATGGATAAATCTCCAGACAAAGCCTTGGAAAAATCAAGTATATCTGAACATCCCAGCACTGCCACAGCACAGTGGGACAATGGACAAAGCCCTCTCTGTCCTTGCAGCCACAGCCCAGAGGGCAGTGTGGGATCCCCCCAGCAGACAAAGCACTGTCATTCTTTCCCATACTGACTGACACAGTACCTGCAGAGAAACCCTTTTGTCTGCATGAGGATTTGAGGTGAGCTGTGCCATCCAGGGAATTGAAGGGCAACAAAATCCAGTTCTGGACAACTTACACTGTTTAGTTCCACACCCTAAATAGCTCTAGGGAGTGCCATGCCAAGGTGACAGTGACTCCTCCTTATGTATCAAAAGCAGAGATTGAAAAATGTGCATTGAAGCCTTTAGTGGTGACAGTGGCAGTATTAGATGTACATGAGCATATATGTGCTCTGGCTGGTTCTCTGTGATGGAAGTAGAGGCTGTTGATCCTTTTTCCAAGATAAAGCTCATTCTAAGGCTTGTGGAGGTCACTGTGTGTGCACTGGGTCTGTCTGTGCTTCGCTGAGGTTCAGATACACATCATCTTTCTCAGCCACACTGAATTTGAATTGAGTCTTGCAATTACCACATTTTCAGCCAAACAGTTTCTGACTTTGGATTAAAGAAAAAGGTCAAATTAGAATTCTCTTTGTATCCTTTGTAGGTTGGGTTTTTGGTTTGTTTCTTTGTGGTGTTAAATAACTGAATTTCTATTTCTCCTGAGTATTAACAGCTGGCAGCTGTACAGATTATGAGAGTTCAGGCATTTATAAAAATATCAGTTCCTTTTGAAGTGCTTTAAAGCATAAATTATAGTTAGATAATATCCTCAGATGACAATATCAGTCTGTGAAAAAGGATTTTCTTTCACCACCTCCTTCTGCTTTTAATCTAGAAATTAAAGACAATAGGGACTGCAATTATCAAAGATGCCATATAATATTCCCTCTTGGGGGTTTCACCTAGAAGTTCTAGTCTCTGCCCAGTGTACTGTGGGAAGCTCAGTTTGCTGTTAAAATGCTTTTGTAGAGCTGTCTCACAGTCCCCATAAAGCATGGTGTAAAGAGAGCTTAAAGGAATGGGTGGACATTTTGTGTGAGAGTCAGACAAATAAATTACATGCTTTTTATTCTCCCAAGCACAGATGACTAGAATTGCAACTAACTGAATAATTTTCAGTGATTAATTTGATGAGATTTTCAAGGGTTTCAGTGTTCTTTGAAAATCTGTACATTTAGGCAGAAGTATGGTTTATTTAAACATATTTCAGTGCAATTGTTTGGTCTTCAGACTGCTAGCAGGCAATTGCCAGTTGAAATACTTCATATACAGAAAAATTCCATAAATTTGGTGATATTTTTGCCACGCATAGTAGGGAGTTACATGAAGATGGTTTTAGTGCTTAAATTGCTAGTCACATTTTTGGTGATGATGTTTGCCATTCTTGCCATTTTGGCTGTAACAGCATCAGACGGTCAGGGAGAGGAGATGGTATCACATAATCCATATAAGTAGCAGGCTGAAATGTGGATTTTGCAATTGGATCTATTTATTATTGCTGTTTTTATGGTAGTGGTTCCCTGTTAGTGTTGTGAACAGGGTGAATGACTGTGTGGATGTTGCAAGCAACTGGAATCCTGGAAGGCTTCCTGGTACCTGCCTCAAATCAGACTTTTTCTCCATTATCACCTTAATTTGTCTTTAGCAGCAGTTTTCTCATTGCAGTTAATAAGGGGTTAGGATATTGTTTTGTCCCTGTGAGCTGAGATGAAGAAGAGCAAGACAAAGATTGTAAGAGAACATGAACCCCACCCTGTGCTTCTGAGGAAGGAAAAGTCACTGCTGAGCAGAAGTCACGGGGAAAAAACAGCAACCTGCTCATTTTCCTGTGTCCTCCAGGTTTGTTTGGGATCAAGAGCTAACCTAATGTACTGTGAAGGGCAGGGGCAAGTGGGAAGCACCAGAGGGAGCAGCTCTGGGATTCAGGACATCAGCCCATGTCCATGCTCCTGCTGTGCCAGCTGAACGTGCAGGACTTTTGAAGTATTTAACATGTTGCAGTTTCATGCTGCATATTCAGTTTCAGAACTGAAGATAAGCATTTTCTCTTGAGATCTCTGTGCTGGTTTCCCATCTGAAGAGGTCCAGAGAGAGTTTGTAGAAGTGGAAGTAGAATTCTGAGGCGAGATGAGACTCATATGAAACTTAATCACCACTGGCCCTGATTTTACGTGCAAAATCCAAATATCTGCAAATATGAGCGTGGGAAACAGCAGTGATTCTATCCCATGTCTTCCATCATGAGATCCTAGTGCCCCCCAGAGTCTGACTAATAAAATCACTGAGCCCAAGATCCAATGAAAGGGCTCTCTGCTAAAACAGAAGGAAACATTTCATGGCATGGAGCTTCACTTCCCCAGTTCTCCTATTAGCCGTTCAAAATAATGCAGTTCAGATGACCAAGGCAAATTCTTCCTGAGCTGAAATGAGAACTCACTGGCTGAATGAGGGCAAGAATTTGTGAGGGACAAAGGCATAGACCTGCAGAATTGAAGGGAGTGTGGGAGTGATTGCATTGCAATTGCCTTGTTATCTGCAGCAGCATCATAACTTGGGCCAGTCAGGGTAGGAGTGAGATGAAAGGTGTTTTTACCATTAGCCAGTGTCTGACTGAAGTGCTGTTTGGTGCAGACATGGTTAGCAGAGGGTGTACCCAGTGGAGTCCATGGAGGGACGAGAACTACCTGAGCGCCATTTGGGTCACACAAATACCTTCTTTAATTTTCTTTCATGGTTCTTCATTCACACAGTTCCCACCTACACCTTTCTTCAGGCTCACTTTTCAGGTGCAGCTCCTGTGCCTGAGGCAGGTTTCCCAGGCCCTGGGAGCAGGCAGAGGCAGCACTCTGGCACCATATCCCATGTTTGCTCTTGGAAAGTGTCCCCTCACTACCCACTTGCACTGTTTGTCCCCGTGGGGCCCTGGCACTGGTGAGCAGCACCACAGGCTGGAATCACATCCCACGAGATTCTCTTTGCCTCTCTGAATCCCGAGGCTGTATTCCCATGCTCTTGCTTCCCCTCAGCTGCTGTGGCACTACCTGCCCAGTAGCACTTTAAAGTAGCCTGCTGCTCAGAACACTCTTTTATAAAAGAGCATGAGGATACTTCCTCTGCTACATCCTGCTGACTTTCTCATTACACTTTATAGCAAACATTAATGTCTAGGAAAAAAACGTAGATTTTATCTGCTCCCAAGATAGAACATAAAACAAACATCTAAGGCTCTGTAATGCCAAGACGTTTTTAGGATGCTTTTCAGAACATGTACTTGACTTCAATCATTCCAAATCTATTTTGTAATTACAAAGCCATTTTATGTTCCTTTGAAACCAATTCTAAAGCCATTTCACAACCATACTGAAAATATCTTGTGTACAGAATTTAGACAAACATTTATTTCAGTCCTGTCTTCTTTTTTTTTTTTTTTGTTCTTTTCCTTGCTGTATATTAGAAAAAGGGTCTTTGCAGAATTCAAGATACTCTTAACCATCTCACCATGGCCTCTGTGAAAGGCTGCTTGAAGGAGTTAGTCCAGTGGGCAGTGTTAGTCCAGGAAAAAAGAAAAGGAAACTCCCTCAAAGTAAAGTTTTAAGGCCAGATGGAGTCATTTACTTTCAACTATGCCACAGGCCATCCTGCTTCTCTGAGGATTCCTTTGGCAGGGTGAGCAGCTAAGCTGAGCAGTGGCTCTGAGGTCTCAGCTGGCTGTGGGGCAGGGCAGGCTGGTTCACTGCTGAGCAGGAGAGAGGTCTGTGCTCTCTTATCAGGTAATAAGAGTAAAGACAACTTTGAAAGCCACTAAATAGGCCACCCACTTCAGGGATACCAGTTTGGTTTGGATCAGCATGTTTGCCCATATTATATTACTTTTTCCTTGTTGATGCTGTGAGGAGCGCGATCAGATTTATAAAACCATTCTCTGTTCAGCTGTATGTAACACTGATAGTAAGCAGGTTTTTTTCTTTGACTACAAAATAGCATTGGCAAAGCACAGATCATCTACCTACCAGATTAGCTGATGTCAGACAAGCCAAAACTTGATGTGGAAGCAGCCATGTTAAAGCACAAATCGATCACCTGTGTGTAGGGGCAGGAGCTGAGTGATGTGTGTTTAGAGCAACCTACTCACAGCCTATATAATGCCAAGTAAGAAAAGCACAAAGCACAGGGGAAGGTGGAGATCTGCTTCTGCAAGTATGTGCTGTATTCCCAGTGCAGGAGTGTATGCACTGAGTCAAAATAATGTGTAATGAATTACCAAGTGTTATTATGTAAAGTGGTTGGAAATAAAACTGACATTACATAGAAAGTGGTATAATACTGCTACAGTAATCACTCTGCAAGTAGAAGGGATTCTAAACCCATGTGAACTGGTTCTGGTTTGAAATTGGTGGAATTTACATCCCTTGAGCATCTTTTTTGCCCTCAAGGGAATGAGCAGGTTTCCCTCTCCCCGTGTTTATGGGAAAAGCAGCTGCAGAGCTGTTCTCTCACCCCAGTCTCATCAATACTGGCTTTCATGTTATTAGTTCTCAAGATTGCTCTTGCAGAGATTCAGCTTTTAAGATGTGGTTATTGGGCTTTTTGTAAGTGAATGGAAAAAACCACCAAGGTTAGCTATATTTCTTCTCTGTGAATTCTTCAGCAGAAGGAAGCATTCAATGATCCCCTGTCTGTGAGTGTGGGCTGACAGATCAATGCATTTTCAGAGCTTTGGTACCCTGCTGAGAATTGATAACAGATTCTGAGGCCAGACCACGTCTTCCCTTCTGGCCAAGGATAAGTTAATTAGGTAAACACAACACAGCCACACAGTATTGCAAAGTTCCTGGATTGTCACTCTCTGCAGGGAGACAGGACATATTATCCCCTGTCCCACAGGAGAACCAATGGATTGACAGTGTGTCTGGGTATGGAGGGGCCATCTGTTTATGGGCCTTTCCCACAGTTTGGGAGTATTTCTGTGCTGGGGGACTGAGTATCATTTACCCTCTGCACAAGAGGGATGCAAAGTGCCAAGGTGAATTATTGATGAATGATAAATGGATTTTTAAATTTGTACTACAAATCTATTCTCTGGGGTTTTTTGTTTCTCTTGTACCAAAGGAAGGTATGATTTTGCTGATGATTTCTCCTACTGACATAACTAATTACTTAATCAAGGGCTTCTGCCTTCTGTTTAGAGATAGCTGAGATATTAAGAGATTGCATTAATGCCCTTAGAAACACAGCAAGACTTGAGAAATCTATGAAGTTATATTTAGTGGCAAAAATTATTGCATGATAATTTGTCAATTACAGTGCTCTATCAGATAGCAAATGCTCAAGATGAAATCTGCTCCAGCTGGGGGAAGGATCCATTTTCTTTGCTTTCAGACGTGTCTGGAAAGAAAATGCCCGACTTAACTATTTTTTGTCATGTTTGCTCTGTTTATGGTGTCTGGGTTACATTTAGCATCCTTGTGGGTTTGTGTGGGGCCAGCAGATGGGTGATAGGTGTTCCCAGCATGGTGTAGGCATAAATTGGTGTTTTCTGCATCAGTACAGGATGCCAAGGAAAAGGTTTACAGGTAAACCTTGAACACTGGTTCAGAGAGGGATGGAATAACTGAGGTCCACCTGCCCCTGAGAGCAGGGCTTAATCATATTAGGACAGTAAACAGCCATATTAGAAAGTAACTTATAAGCTCCTCATGTTTGTACTCAATGTTTAATTTCCATGTCACTTCTGTGCACTTTAATGCTCTTTTTAACTGAGGAAAATTGCACATGAAGACATTTTCAATTTTTCCTGGAATTTTTTTTGCTGTCATTACTGTTTCAGAGAAAAGAGCATCTGCCTTTGACAGGGAGGTATTTGCCTATATTCCCAGCCCACAGGCTTAATAGCCTTTTGCTTCTTCCTGCAGCTCATATTGGATTCTTGGTTTCTTGCATAACTGCACCTCTGACACATGGCCATCACTGACACCCACAGGAAGGAGGGGGCAACCCCTTCCCCAGTAAATTAGTGACAGCCAGGCTGTCCCTCCAAGAGGGAACCCACAGTGCTGTCCCCACTGGCACAAGGTGGGGCCTTGGCTTTTTTAGATGTGCACAAACAGCAGCTGCATGAATAGGCTGCAGAGTCCCCATGTGCACCTGGTTTAAATGAAACCCTTCCTCTGCTGTATACAATGTGTGCATACAGGGTAATGTATTGATTGGCTTCATTAGCATTCCTGCCAGTTCATCATGTCTTACCAGTTAGCAGTACAAAGCCACAGTTTTAGTGAAAACCTCACACTCTTGGAAAGCTTATTCAAGAAGGCCTAATGAAAATTATAGCTATTTATCCACCAAAGCTATGAAATGATACATTATGATTCCCAAAGTGCTGGGTTACTGTACTGTGACAAATAGAACAGTTTCTGAAGTATCCTTGATTGAGAGCCAGCGTGCAAAAAGGAAGCTAATACTGGAGATTTTTTTTTCCCAACCACTTAGTTGGCAATAGAAGGAGATACAACTGAAGCTCGTGTTTCTTAAATACCTGTCAGGTGGTGAGGTTAAAAGCTGGTGGAGCGGGGAGTGCTTAGAGCCTATTGTGTCTGAAGTGGGAGGAGGAATAAATGGGCTTTCCACGCACTGGATGTTTCCTAAGCGTGGTCTCTGCCGCTGCCTGTCGGGGCTCTGCGGAGCACTGAGCCCCGCAGGACATGGCACTGTGCCACGGCCGGGCACCCGGGACACCGCGGCTGGCGCTGCTGGCACTCGTCTGCCAGGTGAACTTTGTGTTCATCGGCTCTTTGTGCCTGTGGCAAACACCCGACCTTTGGCAGGGTCACACCAGCTGGGGCTGGGCTCGTCCTCCCGTGCTGGGGTGGGCAACGGCGGCGGCACCCGCAGAGAGGCTGCAGGGGCTGAAGGATTGCCATTCCTCGTTCTGCATAAGTAGCATTTAGATGGAAGGCTCTACCTAAAGGCAATAGAAGCAAAAAGCTGGCTTTGTGCAATCCCTGCCTCTCCTCCTTCCCCAGAGTACACAGACCACATGAAACAATGTCTGGCTATGTGTGAACAGGGGCAGGGCACAAACGGATCTTCCCACTGCACACCTGGAGGGAGGCTGAGCCCCACTGATGGGGTCCCTGCCTTGGGCAGTGCCCACTGCACACCTGGAGGGAGGCTGAGCCCCACTGATGGGGTCCGTGCCTTGGGCAGTGCCCACTGCACACCTGGAGAGAGGCTGAGCCCCGCTAATGGGGTCCGTGCCTTGGGCAGTGACAGTGCAAGGCCAGTTGTGCATTTTGGGTTCCAGGGGTTCCTCAGAAGAAAGGCAGAGTAATAGTTGCCCTGTATTCATAACGATTAATTGTGTCACGTTAACTGTCTCCACAAATTAATCTGTGAAATGATCATTAATAACTCAGTTCATAAATGGGTAAATAAGCCAATAGACTAATTAAGTTCTCTGGGTCTTGTAATTCAGCTCTGATGCAAATTCAAAACTGATGTATACAGTGAGCTCTTTCACTTGCGTTTGACCAAATTATCTGTAGAGAACAACAAGGTAATGTCTTTTGGTTTAACTAACAAATTGTCTACTTTGAGTTATCAAAATCTATATGCTTTTACACCACCTGGGGCTAAAATCAGAGCAGCTGAAATCAAGAAATGCTTTCTTATTATTTTTGAAACCTTAAACTTCATGAGGATGTAGAGAGGAACCCCATTCTGTCTAGTCTAGTCTAGCCCCAGTTACCCTAATCTGCTCTGCTTTACAGTCAGACTCTGGCTCCTTGTCCTCAAGGCACTTGCAAACTTTCCATCATGTGAAGAGACATCCAGAGTTGCAGCTGGGCAGTTAAATTATGTGAAGTGCACAGTGACCATTCTGACTGTGGTTTCCTGATGATTTTTTATGTGCACAGTACATTTTTACAAATGCCTCTGCTGTCTGAGCACAGTGCTGAACTGGGCACTTGGCTTGTTTTCCTGGGTCATTACCACTGGTTTTAGGCCATGTCAGTGTGCCTGTGTAGCTCACGTTGTTCACCTGGTACTTTGTTGCAAAGGTGATCACCAAAATTAGGAAAGAGGTAAACTGTGGAAAAACATGCTAATGATAACAGCACTCTGAATTCGTGTTTGTATTTGTTTTACTTCTCAAATCTTGCCTCTCCCACAATACCTACAAAGTGCTTGAAGTCAAAGCAGCTGATGAGCTCTGACTCCTGCTCATCTTTCATTTTCTGGTCTGATTGTTTCTTGCTGCCGCCACTTCTTCCCCTGTAGAAGTGCACTGAAAGCCTGCTGAGGTACAGAGCTTTTTCTAGCACGTTTGGTGCTCTCACCCTGGGTGAGTCACACTAAAAGCAATACTAAGAAACAGTGATTTGGGGATTACAGTGTTTTAAGAAGCATTAAGCAGTACCCTTCACTGTCCTCTGCAGAGAACTTTCAAACAAACTGTTCAGTGAGACATTAGAAGACACCAGTCTGTCCCTTGCAGGGTGGACTTGAAGGCAGGGACCTGCAAGTACCTACACATTAGGAGACTTCTGACCCAGGGCTCTTTGTTTCCCCTCCAGTAGCTGAAAATTAAAGTGAAGTGAGAGAAAGTACTTGTACAATCAGAAAAATTAGTGATTTATTTCAAGATGATATGAGTACTCCAGTCACTTCTGACCAGAATGAGATGTTCAGCTGAACAACACTCTGCAGTGTGATCACAGATGGACAGGTCTGATACAGAGATGGCATGGGGAAGTTCTTTGTCTTGTCTATAGTCTGTCAGTGCCCCTTGTAACCTAAAGAAATGTTCCTTCTCCTTTACCCTGTGGATCAGTGAAGCATTCAAACAGACAAGGAGAGACAAAAAGCCTGGGAACAAGGTCTGTGATAAGTGAGATCGCCTTTCCCTACCTGTCACCTGCAGGGAACTTTGTTGGTTACTGACTCTGACGTGTGGCCTGGGGTTTTTTCTTAGAAATGAAGAAAAAAAATTAGGCATCAGTTCCTGAATATGACTGTTGTGCAGAGTTTTGAAATAAAACCAATGGTATGTGGCTGAACCTACCTGATAAGAAGTCATTAAAAAGGAGTAATAATGTCTTCGTCACAGCAATGAGGAGATAAATTATATGTTAAATGGCAAAGCACAGCACTGCGTATTTCATGCTCTGTAATGACTTAAGAGTTCATCATGATAGATGTTATTAAAATAAGCACCAAAGGAATTAAATGTGATCCTCTGCTACCTGTGCTGAGATCTCTTCAACTCAATTCTTGCTGCCTTACCTTTTGCATAGTCACTATTCAATATCAGTTTTAAAGAATGTGAAAAGGCAAAAGTAAATCCTTTATGATGAAAGGCTTCATGATTAACAAAGGGACAAGGAGAGTTGCCTTGAAGCTTTCCCACTGCCTGTAAAAAATGAGGTTTAGGTTTTACCCAGGTGGCATTATATTTAAATGTCAGATCTAGGCTTTGTTCCCCCCTTTAATATAAATGTCAGTGGTATTTTTCTGAAAAATATTTTTGTTTCACCTTCCACTTTAATAAATTCAGACTGGCTTTCAGTCTTGCCGTCTACCTTTTTTTATTCTGAACTCTGTTGACAGAACTTCTGCATCAGTTTTTTTTGAGAAGCCATGAATAAAACACTAGTGGTGGACCAGGTGTGTTCCAGAAGATCAGTAACAGTGAACAAGTCTTGTAGTGATAGTGAGGGGGAAATCAAATACCATGAACCTTCACCCTCAAGTCATAATCAAGGCAGGGGATCTTCATTAGCACTTGAGGCACTGGTTGATTATATGAAGAAAGAGTGCTTTCCTTGCTGGGAAGGCAAAGTAGAACCAATGGCACTTCTGTCTGGAGCGGGCAAAGTAGGTGTGGATAATGGAATAGCACAGGGAGGAGATATAACACAACTCCCAAAGACTCCCCTCTTCTGCTCTTAAGTCAGAGAGTTCTTAGAAAGCTGTGTAAGCTTTGAAGAGATATATGATGGTGTCAAAAGACTGCTGTTTGGTACCTGAATTACCTATACCTCCAGATCAGTTGGCAGGTGCTGCTGAAATACCACTGTAGGGAGGAATCACCTCATCCATCATCAGTGCAGTACTCCTGTCCTTGCTTTCTGAGACAATTCAGTGCCCTTGTACCTTCAGATGCTCCTACACTGCCATTCACACAGAATAAGACCAGTGGGAAGGCAGGGTGGGCTGTTGGCAAATGAGCTCACTTAGACTGGAAGGATGGAGGAAATGCCATGGGCAGTGTCCCCATCTGCTGCCACTTGCCTTATCACCTGCCCAAAGTACTGGGATGGGACACTTTTAGTCTCATTCAGTAATGCCAGCCTTACTCTGTGGGCTCTTAAGAGCTGGGATTACCCCTTTCATTTGTATGCTATTGATACTTTTAAAAAGTAGTACCCCCATTTTCTATGTGAGTTTTTCCCACCCAAAAATCTAGTTCGTTGCATTTAATGCAAAAAGCTTTGTCTAATCTGAAATAGCAACAACTGCCTTTCTGTATGAAATAAAGTAAATGTTGGTAAAGCCTGTGCTTGCCACAGAGATTATTTCTACCCTGCCTTACTAATGCCAGCTATTTAACTCCAAAAACCCTCTAAGGTTCAGTGCCATTTATGTCATCTCTAAATGATACTAAAGCAGCCAAGAGTTCTCCTATCTCATCATTCTTTGAATAGTTGACTATTAGCACTTCAAGATTGAAATATATTTCTGTAAAACCTTTTTAAGCTGTCTGTAATGATGCATAAACTGAGAAGTAACATTTTAAGGATTTGCATGAAAAACCACTGTGTTCATGGTACATTGTCTCTGAGTTACAAGGCTTTTATAGCAGATTTTTAGTGTATTCAGATACTTAAAGATGTTCAACTATATTCTGTCAGAACTTTTGGGGCATGTTAAATCTCTCCTTTTTTACATCTTGGATCTGTCACTCCCAAGAAGGCACTTTGAAAACAGGTCTTTAAAGAGGCTGAAGAGCCTGTGCAGCCTCTAGTGCTGCTTCACATGGTGAGCAGAATAGCCCTGACACACCTTCCTTCTGTTACACAGCAGTAAATTCTCCTGGTGTTCTCAGTGCTCTGGTATCAAACACCTCCCTGGTACAGAAACCACTGCTGGTGAGGACTGGGTCAGCAAGCCAGAGACATTGAAAACCCTTTTTTCCCCTACTGGCTCCATTAACATTCCTTTATAACTTCTAATGCACCTAATTGTTCAGTGTCCACCTTCAACCCCAAAGGCTCTGTTGGCATGTCCCTTGTCTTCATGTTGTGTTTATTGCAATTTCACCTCCTTGAAGAACAAACAAAGACTTTGTGCTCCTTTGGGGAAGTGGGAGATGAAGGCAGGCAGCCAATACTTGCTGAACAGAATGTGCCTCATGTGGCAGCCTTGGCTCTGAGGCTACAGCTGCTCTGCCTTCCAAGCAGCCCTAAGTGCATGAGCAAACTGAAATTCATCTCAAGTCCTCACTGGGTAGAAATATTCGTGTGCTAGTGCAAGAAAAGGAGGCTTGGGTCTGTGACACACAGGAGTGCAGAGTGAGGAGACAAAGAGCACCTGTGCATGTCCTCTCTGTCTTAGTGGCACCATCATGTTAGGCCAAAAGTCAACCATGCATTTTTTTCAGGAAAGTTTCATAGCTATCAAAACAATGAGGATTTGTAGGTAACAAAGCTTGACTTTCCTTTAAGCACTTTGAATTCCTAGAGTTGTGTCAAGACATGGCACCAGGTTTGGTTTCCACTCTCCCCTGTGGCTTAATCTGATAAAGAAAGGATGGATGGATGGATGGAGAGCAGCATTGCCAGTGTGACTTGATTAGGACAGGATTAGCAACAAAAAACCTGCTGTCACCTCAGGTGTGCTCCTTAATCCAGGTCCTGCAGACCTCTGAACAAACCATTTTGTACCAGAAAACTTCACTGTGTTTGAAGTGCCACTGAGTTTCATGAGCAACACTGAGCTTCACAAACAGGCATAAAGACTAGAGAGTTGACAAGCAGAGAAACATCCCACAAAGCAGACTGACACGTGGTCATTTTGGGGTTGTGCAGATAAGGCGAAGAACAGAGCTAATGCTTGAGTAAGAGACCTTGATTTTTAATGAGGCAACGGAAACATGGGGATAACTCATGGTGTGTAGCTTTTAAAGCACAATTTATGAAAATACATAAAGGCAGCTGACAGAATAGAGAGAGCTGGAATTTGTATGTTGCTTGATTTCAGACCAGGTGCTGATATTTACATCAAGTGAAAACTTGGGGACATGTCCAATGTGGGATTCAGTGGGATACTGTTGTATTAAGGTACCAATAAATAGAAGTGACAAAGTGTGTTGGTTAAGTGTGTTGGTCACAAAGACTGGTGTTTGCTGATAAACTCGTAAGTAGTTAAACTGAGAAGCTTCTGTAGTGGTGATAAAAGCTAAAATATATCAGGATGCAATGAGTGATTTTGTTCTCAGTGTTCTGTAATGTGGCTGACTGCCAAAGTCCTTACACAAGGGGTGCTGGCAAGGTGTGCTCTCTTTTGCAAAGCAAAGCCCAGATCTGTGCTGGCAAATGCCTGAATCATGCACAGTCTTTGAATTTATTGAAAAAAAGCAGCTATAATAAATTGCTTGCTGTGATTTAACTCAGCTGAAAGCTGCTCTGATTCCAATTTGACTACTTCCCATAGCCAGGTTTTTTTAAATGTCTTTTACTCTTACTTCATTGTCTTTAAATATTTCTTTAATAACTTTCTTCATTGCCTTTGAAAAAATCTTTGATCTCATGAGTTGAAAATATAACTGACAAAACAAAAATAGAAAGGCTTATGATGTTTTTATTAATATGTTTGCTCAATAAATATGAAGGTTGCACTACCAGAGTGGGAAGGAGATATGATGCCAGTGCAGCTGCATCTCCTTTTTCTCCACTGATGTTTTTTCTTCTACTGTAGCAGTTGCTGAAAGTTATAGTTCCTGCTTGTCCCAACTCTCTCCTCTCCTTGCATCTTCCAGCAGCTACCAAACCCATCACATCATCCCACCTATCCTTTCCATGGCTTTCTCTCATACTTTTCCATTACATCAAACTTAAATTTCCCACCTGCATTTTTATTTTCTCTTTTTGTTGTCTGGCTCTGTTGCATTCCCTCCATCCTGCCCACGATGGCAGCCTCAGTGCCTGCTTTTCCTGACTTCATTTTTTTTATGCCAGATGCTCCCCAGAAGCAACCCTTTTTCTCAGGTTCTATGTGATAAAAACAAACTTTTCTAGAAATGATGATTCCTCCTTAAAAACTAGATGGGTGGAGGGGAAGGAATGGCACTTTTTGGCTGGCATTGTGAGCTTCATCAGTGTTTTTGACTAAGCAGGTCACCTTGCTCTCCCAAACACCTCTGGTTTTGCCAGTATTCCAGTATTCCTGTGCAAGCAGGATCAGGGGAAGGGGTGAAGGGAGGCAGCCCAACATGCTCCATGAGCTGCTGCTGCCTCCAAGTCCCTCTGGCTGCGGTGTGTGAAGCCTTCCTGTGGCATGAAGGTTGGCAAGGCAACTTCTGGGAAAGGTTACAAGAGACAGGGAGAGATTCAGAGGCAAGAGAAAGGTGTTGAATGGATTATTAGCAGGCTTGAGCCCAGGATATGTATGGAGAAGTCCAAACAGAGGTTGACATTGCTGAAACCTTCCTCCCTCCAGCACAGCAGTGGTGGGGATATAAGAATGCCCAGCAGAGGTGGGGCATATCCTGCTGTGGATCCACCTGAACAGGCACCTGCTGTTGAGAACCAGCCAGATCTCTGGTAGCATGAAAGTTCCTTCACCTTGGTGGGGAATTGACACGTTTGTTGGCTCTGACCTGTTTGTTGCAAGATGGGAAGGGGAAGTGTGTGACCTGATGGCCAGGAGGAGGGAGTGGTCAGAGGACTCATGCTTCAGCCAACATCCTGATGAATTAAAACAAAAAAAAAATCCAGGAAAGGTGGGTACAACCCAGGGAGGAGACTATTCTAAGGAAGTAAGTCTTGAACAGCAAAATGCTCAAAGCTCTGGGCTTGCAGGTCACTTGGCAAATGTAGAATAAAACATCAGCTCCTGCTCACAGGGTTTGGGCTGAGAAACCACTGGGGCTAGAAACATTAGGAATGGGTTATAAAGATACACATTAAAATTCAGTGTCCAGAAAAAGTAAGCTTTTCCCATTCCCTGTGCTGCCTGGACCTTGAAGCCACACAGACACTGTCATAGGATGGGGCTGAGGAGGGTGTGCAGGACACAGACAGGGTGTTGCCCACCAGGCTCTGAATCCCTGTTTAGGCCTATGGTGGCTTTGTGTCACTGCCTGCTGCCCCCAGAGCTAATTCAGCCATATTTATGCCTGGGTGTCCTAGAGGACACTTAACCTTCTGTTTCTCCATGACTGTCATTTTGAAAGGAGGAAGGAAAGAAAGGGACAGCGAAGGAGGAACTTCACCTCAAAGGATCTTCCGTGCTAAGGCTGAATATTTTAGCAAAAGTTTAACTTTCTGGCCTGTTCTCTGGGAGCCAGTGAGTGAATCACAATTAGCTGTGCTGCAGGCTGAGAGGGCTCAGAGCTGAGTCACCACAGACCAAAGGGAGTGATACATCAGGAGCAAAAGCAGTGCTGGTCAGCCTTGAGTGCTGCAGTGAGGAGCACCATTAAACAGCTGCCAAGGACCATTCCCTCCCTGTGACGCTCTCCCATTTTGCTACATTAGTTATGGTTTCTGACAACGACCTCTCTTGACTCAAGGGAATTTTTTTAAGAGAAATTTCTCTATTTAAATTTCATGCATTGTGAATCTACTCAGAGTCTGTCAGAGGTTAGTTCTACATTTGAGTAACTTGCTTTAAACAAAAATAGTTCTGGAAAATTAACCCCTTCTTTGCTAAGCTCCCATCTTGTGAGTAAAACCCACTGACACATAGTAAGATCATGTCATTATACTCAAATAGACTAATATTTTCTCCAGTGTTTTGAAAATCTCTCTCTGTGCATTAAATCCTCACCTGTACGGAGTGGTAAATTAAATGTTTCGTTTTCTGTTGTCTACAGGGCAAGAGTCAGTGCATGCAAGGGCAGCAGCTTCAGACTGCACAGCTCCTTGCTGGGTTCTGCCCAGGCAGTTTCCTGCATGGCCACAAAGCCACATGTGCAGGCTGCTGTTTTCAGGGAGCACAGTGAGTCCTACACAGTCCTCTGGGCTGTGAATTGTGTGTGTGCAGCCCCACAGACCACACATGCTGCAGGACCACATTGTGCTCTTGACCCAAGGCAGTGTTTCAGTGCCTCCTTCTCCAGTGGAGTCTTTGGTTGACTTCTGCTTCTCAAACCCTTATCAGACAGGTTAGCATGGATGTATTAGGGAGAATTTTGATGAAATATGTCAAGGAATGTATTGTGTTATTGTCTGTGTTTGTTTATTGTTTGTACTTGTGTGGAGCATCCACCGTGACCAAGCTTTGCTTTAGCCCTTCACATTACTGAACAGTGAGAAATTTCCACACTGAGGTGCCTTTCAGAGTTAGGCTCCTTCTGGATTGCTTTTCAAAGCTGATGGACTAATCTTGTAATCCAAAGAGAAATCAAAGTAAAAATCCTCCTTCTGTAATTGCTTATCTGAAATACTCAGCCAAAACACTCTTCTATCAACTTCAGCAAGGGTTTAAATAGTCTTCAAAGGTGTTTCAACTTCTTAGATCAAGGTGGGTTTGGTTTTGCAAATGAGATAAACTTGCAGCTACAGGAAAGTAAAGACTTTGTTAAAGCAGGAAATAGTCCTTTTAGTTCCACATGCAAAGGCACCTTTGAATGTGGCTGCTCAATTGGGTTCATCAGAAGTAAAGGCTAATCTTCCCCTTGACATTTCTGGAGTTGGTTGATTACTTCTCTTCTGAACCATCCATGTAGAGCATTGCAGGTTTTTATAAAATCTTTCCTGGAAATGCTTAATATTAAGAACTTTTCCTGAATCCTAATTTAAGGTCTGCACATTCAGAATTGAGATCTTGCAAGGTAAAGGAAAAAAAGAAAAAACAAAAAAAAAAAGACAGATCAAACCTGAGGAAAAAAATAAATATCACTGAGACAAGAACATTTTAACTGCAGTGGCCAGAATTCTCTTGACCATCATAAACCCATTTGCTGACATTAGCTGAAGGCTGATGTGTCAGGAGGGCAGGCTGGGGGCCTGTGCAGCAGCTGGTATTTATGCAGGGCTGTGTGTTGGCCTTACTGCAGCCCTTCCACTGCACATACAGATGGACCTGACCAAGGGGACTCACTGACTATTCTCCACTTAAGAAAAATATTTCAGTTTGCTCTATGGCAATTTATTTGAATTTTCTTTTTAATTGTTTTGGAAGTATTTTATCCCTATGAGAAGAGTACATATGAAAGGGAAATAGTTATTAGTATATATAGTTAAATGCATGTGCATACTTGTGTTTTATATTGAAATAACAGTAGGAGCTGATAGACCCCTGAGGGGTCAGAGTCCCACTATATGTAGAATCTCAATTGAGTAGGAAGTAGTTACAGTCCCAAAGGGCTGACAACTCTGTGAAGACAGACAAAAGGATCATTTCTGTCACTGTTTTAGGGAAATGGATGCGAAACAAACATAAGGATTCCATTTTCTGCATGCTAGAGATCTTTATAGGACTTGAAAAGGAATCCAAATTTCAAATTAGTTCTTTCCTTTTAAAATTCTGGGCATGGGGATTGTGGTGCAGGTACTAGAGTAGAGGGGTTTTTTTTAAATCCGGGCCAATGCATTCTGTCAGCCAGGCTCTGGAGGGAAGCAAACAAGCAAACTCCCATCCCAGAGCTTACACCTCTCAAGTCTCTCCAGTGGAGCTGCAGCAACCCAGAAATGGGCACCTACAGTGCAGCTTCTGGGTCATTGTGTCTGCCCTCTGTTGCTGCCATCAATCCTCTCCAATCCCATCTAGAAGCTTATCAGGCCTCATCTTAAAATTAAGTAGGTCCCTAGTCACAAAGCTGTCACCATTTTCTCTTCCCTCTGTTATGTCAGAGGAGGTGGTCAAAGAAAAATCCAGCTTGACTCAACCTGGTTTATTCATATTTATTTATTCTTTGTCAGTGCTGTCCTTTAGCATGGATTCTTCTCCTTCATTTGCCCTTCTTCTTTCCCAGTCCCTGTGTTCAATTTCCTTGCAGGAGGTTCAGTCGTAGCTTTGCAAGGTTATATGAGCCTTATTTACACACTCTCCTGTCAACCCATGTAATGCTAAGATCCCTTCTCCATATCTGCTGCACATGGAATAGGTCTTTCTTCAGGCCCAGAAATAGTTTGGGTGGCTTCTTACCCAGGCACTCCCTTCAGCAGCAAGAGATCCAAGGGTTAGTTCCCTTCGGAATTTGAAGAGTTGCTTTGCATAAACCAAATGACCAAACCACAAAGTATTCTGATCTGGTTATATTTTCACTCAGTTGTAGATACTATTTCATTCACTAGAAGTTAAATGTTAAAATGGAGCAGCACTAATCCATAACACTGCCCAGGGTGTTGAGCATTGATCTAGAAAGTCATCCCCCCTCCTTCCCTGTGTCAGTACTACCATAAGTGAGGGGAGCCTCCCCTGTCCTCCCTGCGATGTAAATCATGCCCCATCTGGAAGCTTCCTGATGGATATGTCCTTTTTTCCTGAAGCCAGAACCAGGAGCTGACCTTGGTTCTCCCTATTCCAAGGAAAAGACAGATGTTGCATCAAAGTAAGCAGCTTTTTCTAGGTTTAATGACATCCAGAATCACTGCAGTTGAATGGCTGCACTGAACAGCTTCAGATCAGCCTGGACTGGCTTTTGTTTACCATCCCTTAGGCTGATGCACTAGGGCCAAAAAACGGTGGGAAAAGAAGAGTGACCAGCACTGCTTCCCTAGAAGTTTGTCCCCCTAACAGCCACAGAGTGACTCTTTGCTCATTTGCAGGCTGATTGGCCCCATTAAGTACAGAAAAATGAGCATGAACTAAGATGTGACACACCTTCAGCATCCATAGAGCAGGACAGGGACAGTGCAGCTGTTTGCCAAGACCTTTCAGCTGATCAGGCACAAAGGGAAGCAGTCAGCTCCTCTGGCTCATGGCTCCTTATTCCACAGCCTTAGTGCAGGAGGCACAACTTACTGTTTCCACACAAATTGACTCCCTGATGACCAGCTGGGGATGTTCACTTTGATTGGTGAGCAAACCGGAAGATCTTGAACCACTATTCCTTTTTTTAAGGTTTTGTGAGTAATACATTCCCCACAAAGTTAGCACCAGAGAAGTAATAGCACAAGGTCAGTTAAACTTGTTATATGAATATTACACTTGGTAATGATCTGAACTTTAAAAAATATCTGCTTCCCATTTCAGAAATGAGACAGCTCAATTCCTTCCTACGTTTCATTTGTTTTAAGGCAGAGAATGGAAATGGTATCAATTTTTCTGCCAGCATATTAAACCATGTTTTTATTAACAAGTAATTGCATTGAGTCTTGGAAAGCATTAGCAGCAGCAGCAGAAACTACTTCTGGAAAGCTGAAAAATGTATTTCAGAGTCCTTTGAATAAAATTGTAAAGCTGCTCCGGCAGGATATTTCCCTTCTGTGTGCATAAGTTGGGAGAATTTTATATGGGTTACACAGCTGAGAGCCATTTTAAACCTCATTTTGAACTCAAGTAATCTATGAAGTGAATGCTCATCTAGGTGAAAAGACACCCTGCACTTTTTTAGACAAAACAAGTGCAAAATACCTGGATGCTTAACAAATTAAAGTGAAATTCAGAGTGAAGTCCACACTTGAGTCATATGTGGAATCATTTTATTTTCAATTTTGGTCTAGTATGGAACAGCAGGGAAGGAGGGCTGTTGATCTTCCCTGTGGTAATTTTTCCAGGACTGTCTCTTATGTGGATGAAGTTATAACCATATAAGGGTGTCAATGAATTAGGAAAAGAGTTATTGGTATGTGAGACTGAAATGTGATGTGATTAAATGAAGAAATTATCCAGCTTGTCTAAGAGAACATTAAGAAGAGACTTTACTACACCACCTAAGTGTGAGAAGACCATGAGCTGGTGATACCTCTGGTCTTGCAAAGAAGGGCAAAGCAAAGCTAATGGCTGGAAGTTAAAGTCAGATAAAATCATTAGAAATGGGGGGTTTGATGGAGTGACTGGGACAATCTACAGAGGGATACAGTGGATTCTGAACCTCTGAATTGTGGTGCCTTTGTGAAAGACAAAATGTCCTGAGCTCAGAACAGGGAGAAGTGCAAGTGTTACAACCTGAAAATAAACAGGATACTGACTGGCCATGAGATAGTCCCTTGCAGTCTTAAACACTCAGAGGGTTGCATCTTATTAAGTTTAATCCAGGATGGAGCTGCCATTCCTGCAGCTGTGGGTTCAGAGAGCTGTGGTGGCCAATGTGTTATTAAAATATGCAGTGAGGGGATTCTGGCTGTGAGCAGCAGCTGGAGGGCAGGTCTTTGGAGAAGGTGTTGAAATAACTGACACTGCTTGAGCATGGAGGTTGAACCAGATGATCCACTGTGGTCCCTTCCAGTCTTACCTGTTCTGTGACTCTGTAATGGCTGGGATTTCCAGGAGGCCCCTTTGGATCACATGGCAGAATATCAAGCAGTGATCAGAAGACTTTCCAGGGTGGGAGGGGGCAAAAACATAAAGGAGTTTGACTTACAGTAATGGTGTTGGTGAACAGTGCTGCAGTTCTCTCCAGCAAAAACTGATGGGCATGAATAGGGATGGAGATATGGCTGATGGTGTGCAAGGGTTCCCAAGGAGGCCCATGCTTTCCAGATAAACCTACCAAATCAAGCAGCTTGGGAAAGCCCAAGTCATTTGGGGACATCATTTCAAGCATGGGGTGCCAGTAAAGGGAATGTGGATGGAACAGGGCTCTGAAACCCATCCTCTTGCTGCTGTTGAGATCATACACTCCCTCCCACTGCTGGGGAATGTTTGAAAGCCTCCAGATGGGGGCAGGCACCCAAACTACTGACCTTTTGTGTTCCTCTTTTTGAAATCAAACTTCATGTAGTAATTTCTCTTAAAAGATCTAGAGATTGATAGTCCAAGTCTCTCTGAATCCTAATGGCAAACCACTCACTGACCCTGGCAAAACCAGGATTTCATCCTTGCTTTTTGTACCCAAAGAACAGTGTCCCAGCCTAACCACAACATTCAATAAGTTTTTAAGGCCAAGCTATCTCATGGCAATGGTTTCCTACTTCATTTCCTCCACCATCCAAAGGTAAAATTTTCCTTTAAGAGCCTCTGCAGATTGCTGCAGCAATTTTGTAATTGGAGGCTGGGGGGAAGCTGAGGTTTTCTAAAGGAATAAAGTAGCAGTTTGATTAAAACATGGCAAACTTCCCCATAGGTCTTAAAATATGTCTTTTGGGGAGTGTTCATATCACCTGTTGGCACAGCTGGGACCTTGTGGGTCTGGCTGACCATCCTTAGGTTTCTTCAAATCATTCTGATAACACTAAAAAGGTCGGTAACATTGAAAGCCAGGGCTCAAATTCCAAGTCTTTTTTCACCTTTTCTTGCAATGAAGCACATTCATGTTAAGGTTAACGTAGAAAAGTAAGCAGGTGATGAAATTATGCCTGAATATGCCTAATTTTGTAGTGATGGAATTTAATTACCTTTCATCCACAGTCCAGCTGAATGTGTGAGAGTCAGTGTGGAGGTACCTCAGTCTGATCTCTCAGCCTGGGTTTGGGAAGTGGGTGTGTCAGCACAATCAGTTCTGACCAGACTGTGTCATTTAAGGAATAAACTGAACTTTGTCCTTCCCATTCATGGTGCAACACATGAGCTCCTCAGCCACCAAAGGCTGTCAGGAAAAGTGTCAAGGATACAGAGTAAGAGGGTGAAAGGAAAAAAGATGCCACTTAAAGTGGACTGATGGGATTTTCATATATTGAAAAAAGATGTCTGTTTTATAGAAAACAGGTTGTGAAGTACGTTGGTTATTTTTAGCCAACTTGATGAAAGTGTGTTGTTGATAAGGAGCAGCCTCTGGTGGGAGGGAGGGAGACAGGCCCAGGCCAGGTAGTTATTAAGGCCACTTGGGTTGGCAGCTGTAAAAGTAAATAGTAGTGCTGCTCTTGGTTAACAAGCAGCAAAGGGGGGGACTGAACAAACTTGCAGATCATTAAACAAATGGAAAGTTCACTCAACATCAAAGTGCAGTTTGGTGTTTAATTTGTACTTTTAAAAAAAGCGGGGGGGGGGAAGCAGGGCTGAAATATTTCTGCAAGTCTTGTGCAGCCTCCATCAAACCTGCCTGGAGCACTGGGGGTAGAGAGAGCAAGGCTGTGTTTGACTCCTCATTTGTGTGGGTAGATTTACAGTGACATCTGTCTCCTCAGACATCATTTCTCTACCCAGGTCCCACCTTTTCTGTGAAATCCCGTCATTCAGGGGGATGGAGACATGTACCCATGGCCCTCATACCCAGCCTATTTCCCTCAGAAGGCAACATAAGGACTTCTGTCAGTCCCCCTGCCTAATTATAGCATATTATTGGAAACATCACTGAAAATTTAAAACTCTAAGCTTGAACAGAATTGCAGCTCACAGGGGGCTGTTTGTGGCTTCTATGTGGTTTGAATGTTGCCCATCCTACGCTTGGGCTCACGTGGGCACAGGCTGTGTGTGTGTCTGCCCTGCCCAGGGGTGGGTGTGAGCCCACAGCCCTCACATCTACCCATTCTAAATGGGAACAGAAATTCTGTTCTTTCCTGCAGCCTCAAAGAGAAGAAAGCTCATTATTTACACACAGCATCAGACTTCCCCTTGATTTTACAGTTGTCCTCCTGCCCTTTCACTCCTACCAAAATCTGTCTGAGCTCCCTGCCTCTGGTTCAACCCAGAGACCAACATGGGGAGACAGTAGTAAAGATGATGTGTAATGTGCAGAAAGACTGCTGAAAAAGGGTTTGTTATAGATGCTCTGATACTTCAGAGAAAACCAAATATTTATTTTTTTATAGCTTTTTGTAAGCCAAATGTTCTGTACCAAAGCGTGTGGAACATGGTGTCATTAATCACTCTGAGTATCCAAATTTTTGTTTTATTTTAAGGCTAAAAACCATAAATTTGTGATTTAAAGCAAAGGGGGACAGAGCACCTGTACACAACAAAGGAAAAGAGTCCTACAATTTAAAAAGACATATGATTTCTACTCACTGATCACACTTGTACAGAAAGATGGCCATCTGATTACTCTGTGCTTTGAGATGACTAGATCAGCCTGTGCTGGCTTTTTTTATTATTATTACCTTTTTTATTCTTCTCTCTCCTGCCTCTCGCCCATAACAGAGCTGTGGGAAATCATTCAAATAGAGATCCTAGCACTAGTAATAATCAAAGAACTATTCTGTTCTTATTTTGGAATCAAGCAAAAAAAGCATTGTTCTTTTTTTACCCTGTTCCTAAAGTAGTTCATTATGGCCACCTCTTCCCTTCTGGTTCCTCTTGGGGTAGATGATGATGGAGGTGGTTGATTGCAGAGGGGGCAGCAGTTTGCCCTTCTGCACTCAGGGGATGCTCACCAGGACAGGAGCCTCACAGCCAGTTTAAACCAGCAGCAGTTTTCTCTTCCTCTCCCGGCAGCAGAATCCCTGTGGGAATATCTCAGGATTGCTCTGGTGGGCTTGGCAGGGTTGTTGCCCTCAGCCTACCAAGGCCACTCTGTTCTGTCATGACTCATGTTCCTCAGCCCACTCTTCCTGCCTGACTTTGTCTGCTCCTCACACCCCAAATTACGCTGCTTAATGATTTTTAATTGAAATGTCACACCTCGTTCAGGTTTTCCTTGCAAGATAATCTGAACTATTTGTGACTTTCTGTGCAAACAAAAGCCAAATAGATGAATGGACTCTGGGTTGCTGCTCATGGTATTGGCACCAGGTCCAGGAGATTCTGCAGAAACAATCCTGCCCCACCATTTCCTACAGGATACACTTCAGGAAGGCAGTGGCAGCTGCTATGGTTTGTAAGGAGGTTGAAAAGCTATTTGTGCAAATTCTTGGAGCTAAATTTAGTCTATTAGGGCTGGGTTTGAGGCTACTCCTTCCCATTCCCATTTCTAGTTCCAGACTGTGTTTATTATCTTTGAGCACCTGCACAGCACTCAGCCCTGGAGGCTGAAGAGAATAATCGTTGTGTTTTGATCCTCAGCTCCTTTTCAGAGCTAATAAATAAGTTAGCTGCTGCTTTGTGTCCCAGGTTGGAAGCCCACACCATTCAAAGGTGCATTTCATTGGTGCAGATAATTAGCAAACATTACCCAGCATTATAATTTGCTGTTTGTTTTCTCTCTGAAGCAAACGGATATAAATTGTTTAAAAGGGCAAACCTGTTCGGGAGAAAAGCACCCAGGCACCAAACAGCAGCTTCTGGCAATTAAGGAGATATTATTGACATCGACAGGATTATTGTCATTGTTAAGCCCTGCAGCTGCCAGTGATTACAGTGCTGTCCTGGCAAGGCAGCTGATGCCTAGCATTCCCTGCCAGGGCAGGGCTGGGAATTGCCCACTGCCACGCTGGGATTGCTTATTTTGGGGGTCTTGTTATCACTGCTGGGATTCTCAGGTGAACCTTCTGCTCCCCAGTACAGAGGGACAGAGCTACCCTTGTGAGAGACTGTCATGAATGTTGACACAGCTTTGTCTGAACTGAGAAAAGGACAAAGAACCAGCCCCCAATCTCACTTATAACTGCACAGTGGGAAGGGAATTAAAATGACAGCATTTAAGTTTTCACTCTCTCCTGGTGACATTTAGACATGTGGTCACACTGGATAAAGGCAAAGCAATCAGCCCCATTTGGAGCTGCAGGGCAGTGCCAGTGGGCCACCAGCCCCTCTTCTCCCCCATACAGGTATTTTTATTAGTTCTCTGTCATTCTGCTCCAGACAATGACATAATTGAATTTAAACAAACTAGACTAGAGTCTCCCATGGTCTAGTGAATATTTATGTCACTCAAGCATCAGGAGACCTCTGGAGGGGTTTGGAGTTTTGGTTTTGGGGTTTTTTTCCCTTTCCTTAAATACTTAAAAAAAAAAGTCAGTAACATTTTCTGCAGTAAATGGTTCCAACAGAGCTGCACAGATTTGGGTGGTCATACGCTTTTTGTGTGACACAAAGAAAGAGGATTAGTTTTACCTGGAAGGCAGAGTCATGAAGCTCCCCACAGGCATCTCAGGAAATGCTGATTCTTCCTGACTGGGGTGGATAAAAGATTATGACACAAATAGTTACTTTTAAAGGAACTAGCTCCTCTTCAGAGGATAATTTTTTTAGCTGTAATGTAATACTAAGAGATTAACAACCTGTTTCTTAGATTGAGAGATCTGTGTGTATATCATGTTATGTGCTGCTCAGGGAATTGGGGAGGGGGAGCAGGGGATGGATGCCGTGGCTTTGACCTGTGGCGTGGAAAATCACCTCAGCTAGTGAAGAAGGACTGGATTCTTGGCCACATAAATATGTGTGGTTACAGTTACAGCAGGAGAAATTTGGCTGCATTTAGTTCACCTTGAGTTAGACTTTGATTTGAGCAGTCATTTTATGGAAAATAATGGAAATGGCAGGACTTTCTAGAAAGAGTTTAAGCTTGTAGGCAGGCACTAAACTATAGGAAGCTCCAAGTAGATGTCACAGTTCATCTTATGTCCAGCTCATTGGAAGAACTATATTTAAGAAATTCTTGTGCTTTTTTCTCTTTCCTTTCTTTTTAATTTGACTGCAATGCAATACCCATGGTGAGCTGGCTAAGACCAGGCATTGAGAAGCACCTCCCTGTGGCCTTCTCCTTCCACATTAAACTTTCATAGTATTTAGAATAAATCCTGCCTGCATTCTTCTGTTGAAATAAAAAGCAAAGTTCCTTAGTGAAGTAATTAGGATGTGGGTCACAGGTTGTTATATAGCAAGTCAGACATTATTTAACTTTGCAGAAATCCTGTGCTAGGCCTTTTATCAGGAAAGTCCATTTGTCTTTAAAAACCCTTAATCGATAAATCCTAATTAAAATCATATGTCAGATAACTAGTAGTCCTTAAGATTTTGGTTTTATACCCAGGAGGGTTCTAGCTTACTGATGACATAAGTGTATTTATTTACTGACTAGATCAATAACCTGCTCAATAATTGCTTTTTGCCAAGGTTACAGGCATTTGGCTGGAAATAATTAGAACTGTTTCTGATGATGGATTTTTTCAAACTTGCTGTAATACCTGTATGAACTCCTGTCTGGGTGCCATGAGTCTCAGACAGAGCTGTGTTTAGTTCCATGTGCAGCACAGTCCTCCCAGCTCTCTCTAATAAATAGATTTTGTTTAATGTTCTATGACTTGGCTTCCAAAACTTGCCACCCCCCATGAGGCCACAGTACATGCCCTAAAGCTGATACAAGAAGTATATCATATTTGCAGCATTTCCAGTTTTAAATGTGGTGATATTTGTCTGCAGTGCCAGTGAGAAATGTTGAGGTTTGGTGGTGGGAACTTTGATGCCAGAAACCTTGAAGCTTCTGGGTGAGCTCTGGATGGGGTTATGGACATTGCAGGATGTTAGTGGGGATAAAGATCTCCTTCTTTAATTTATAATATTTTTCCACTGCCCTGTGTGGGTGTTAGTAAGGGGTAGTTACACTTTCCCTGGAGCCAACAGAGAGAAGATGGCAAAAGTGACTAAATAGTCCTGCTTGGAAGCAGCATATTCTTTCACCAGCAAGTCTCAGTGATGGTGGCTGGTCAATCCCTGCAGTGCTCTCAGGATGAAGGCAGCAGCAGCAGCAGAGGGCTCAGGTCTCCAAGGAGTGACAGAATGGCTGTGAGATGCAAAGGATCCACAGAAAATGGAAAATCCAAATAGCAGTTGGTCTTTTATTTTATGACCAAGAGGTTTTAAGAAAGATTAGATGCTTCTCTGAAGTGTAGTTCCAGAAACCTCTTGAAAGTGACTAAGAACACTTTTGGTTTAACCTCAAACATATGAGTACTTTTGGATATTTTTGGGGGGCTGACTAATGTGCACTAGATTTCTTTTCACGGAGAAGTTTCCTTTGTTGTTAATTCCAGAGGACTTTGTCACTCAGTGATGCTCACACCTGAGACCTTCTCTTGTCCTTGGCACACCCTGGGGCAGTGAGGTGCCCTCTCTCTTCCCTGGATCTGCACCAGGCAGAGGTTGTTATGCTGGAATGTGCCTTCCCCTTGTTCACAGCTCAGTAATAAATACCTCCGACTCCTGCATCCCAGCCTTTTCCCAGGGCATCTCTTTGTCTTGGTGCACAGAAGCCAGCCATACATATTTATTACTGAGGCAGAACAATAATTAGGAAATGTTGCATTTGAATTATGCTTCTTACACCATTCCTTGGTGTTGTGCACAAATATATTGGGGAGTAACCACAATTGGAGTGCAGTGACAAAGGGAAGAAATATCTCTTTTTGATAGGAAGAGAGTCTCAAAACTGATCACAGTGGTAGCTTTTATCATGCTCTTTCTTCATCCCTTTTCCTGTAGGTTAAGACTTAAGTCATTGCTGCAATATCCCAGAAATAACATTGCAGTCTATTCCCAGTCGGCATCCTCAGCTGTGTGTTTGGAGCCACTTGCACATAAATTACAGGGAAAGCTTAGAGGAGCATAAAGTATTTCAGTAAAACCTAAAGCCTTTGACTTTTAAGCTTGCTCATGACAAACATCTCAACTATCTAAAAACTAGAGCACATCCTCAGAGAACAGAATCTTTCAGTCTTCATAATCATTTAAAAAGAGAAAGATCCCACAGATGGGATGGTTAGCAATGAGCAGCCTCCTGAATGAGAGTGTATCATGGCATCCAAGCGATTTTCTCAGATTTAATCCTGCCTTTTCAGGAATTCCTAATTAAAACTGGAGAGTAAAATATAGACTTCATAGTTAAAATGTATCAATGTGTATGTGCACACATACATTTATTCATGCATTTATATAAAGGAATTAACATAAAAATGTGTTTTCCACTGTAACTCTAATGCCCTCAACAGGAAAAGCCATCAGGTTCTTGAATCATCTTTACCTGACAATGTCATAAACCTAGAGAACTACTTAGACTAAGTGCTTGCTTTTACATGCCTAAATTTAGGTAGGATGATTCACTCCTAAGAGCCGGATTTGCATAACAAGACAATGGCAGTTAAGCACCTAAATGCCTTGAGCAGATCTCCCAGCTTCCTTACATCCCAAAGCTGTCACTGATCTCTGTGCAACATGAATTCTAGGAAATCAAACTCCATTTGTGGATACAAAGCATGTTGCAAAGACATGGCCCTAAAGTTTAGTTTAAATCCCAGTTTAAATAGTTAACACAATTGTTGGAATTAGGGTGCCACAAAAGCATATTGGGGGATCTTGGGGTCAATCTACAACATACAGGCCAAAAGCAATGCAAATCATTTTTCATGAGGAAAAGGAAAGTAGAAATTGAACATTGTGCTTTGAATATGTGGCTGGGGTAGGGAGAGACAGTCTTTCTTTCAGTGATTTAATTGAGTTAAAAATAAATATTTTCTTTGAAGTGTTGCTTAGCATGTCTCAAGTTACAAGATTATTTTATAAAAGCTAATGCAGTCAGACTGTGCATCCAGAGCCTGATGCTCCTTGCTTTCAAAGACTCTCAAGCATCCTCGTGGGAGCATGCCCTAGTAAAAGCAACATTTTCTCCAGTTAACCAGAAAATAGAAAACCAAGGACAACCCTTCCAAAACCAGCATCAATTTCACAGGATGACAACTTATGTGTTTGGAAGGCATTGCTTTTTATGTGCCTGTAGGACTGACAAAGTCAAGCTAATAAATAACCATAAATCAGCTTACAAATGGGTTTTCATCTTTGCATTCTCTGTAACTGTGGTTGGCTTGGTGGCAAACAACTGAGCTTTGATGCAGCTGTGAGACCCTGGGCTTTTCAGCTCTCCAGGGACTGGCCATTGTGCAGGCACTCTTGTCCTTGAGGTCTTTGGGTTTAATTCTTGGGTTCAAACAGTTTCTCTTGCAAAACCTTTCAGAAACTGCGTCCTTTCCCTCCTCAGGTATTACCCTACCCGAGGTGTTCACAAATTCATTGTTCTGGAGAAAACAGCCCACAGGCTGAGCAGAAATTACTGGAAGCTCTTCCCTTTGTATTTTAAACAATGCAGGTGCTATAAGTGAATCCTTGTCTCTGTTTCCTCCTTATTCAGAGGCATCCAGAGCTGATCCTTATCCTCTAAGCACACTGAGACATGTCCTCTCTGCTCCCATCCTTTCCTGTGCAGTTTGGAGTTTAGGTTCATATTTCCACAATAGGAGCAGACCCTTTTGTGAAGGCAGCGTGTCTGTCCTGCCAAAATTTGCTCTCGCTTTTCCTTCTCAGACTGGCAATGACATTTTCTGTCAGGAGATTTGCGGCTCTCTTGCCCACCTGAGATTTGCTCTGGGTATAAGCCAGCTCTTTGAACACAAATGTTTCCCTCTGACTACAAGCTTATCAAGGCTATACAGCCCTCCCCTGTGAGCCCTGTGTGAAGGAGGGGCGTCTCTCCTGGCTCTCACAGAGAAGAGCAATGAGGCTGGTGAAAGGACTTGAGCACAAGTCCTATGAGGAAAGGCTGAGGGACCTGGAGAAGAGGAGGCTCAGGGGAGACCTTATCACTCTCTACAACTACCTGAAAGGATGTTGTAGCCAGGTGGGAGTTGGTCTTTTCTCGCAGGCAACCAACAGTAGGACAAGAGGGCATGGGATTAAGCTCTGCCAGGGGAGGTTTAGGTTGGATATCAGGAAGAAATTCTTTACAGAGAGAGTGGTCAGGCATTGGAAT
>JAWWLZ010000012.1:22690504-22704935 GCA_035041345.1 Poliocrania exsul
TCAGCTGAGCTTGGCCGTGGCACTGAGTGCCATGATCTGGTAAAGGGACTGGAGTTGGACCAAGGGTTGGACTTGATTATCTCAGAGGTCTTTTCCAACCCCATCAATTCTATGATTCTATGTCCCTGTTGGCCTGAGGTGTGCAGGGAGT
Source organism: Poliocrania exsul (assembly GCA_035041345.1). NCBI lineage: Eukaryota > Metazoa > Chordata > Aves > Passeriformes > Thamnophilidae > Poliocrania > Poliocrania exsul. The sequence continues at coordinate 22,690,656 of JAWWLZ010000012.1, forward strand.
GAACCTGGGGCTGCCCTGCCCTCCAGGAGCTCACAGGGGCCTGTGGCTCATGCCATGGGAAGAGGCTACACCTCGACTGTAGAGGGGAAGATGCAGCTGGAAGTAGAAGGCCTTGTCAGGGTGTGTGTGAGGAGCTTCCCCAGGATCTGATGGTTGGTAGTAGGAGGTGCACGTGGCAGTCCCAACACACAGACAAAGGCAGATTCAAACCTTCAGGCAGCTCATATACAAGTTTCCAGACCATGTACTCTCCATCTGGCAGGCAGCTTCCATTGTATGATAGATAGTGCTTATTAGGGAGTTAGAAATTTCTCCTTCCCTAGAGAAGCTGTTTCATACATTTTTCAATCTTCAAGCAAAATGAAAAAGTTTAATGAAAAAGCCCCCATTCAGCCTCCTGCACTGAGCTTCCAGTCAGGGTTTTCCTGAGGTGTATAAATTCTTAATTTGCTGTAGATAATGTCTACCAGATGATAGAACCAGGAGCACAAGTGGAAATTGAAGAACACCAGACTTGGACAGGTGTTATTAGGTACTTTCTCATGAAGAGAAACATTAGTGTGTTGACTTAAGGCAAGAGAAGCCAACTGAGGTAGGACAGAAAGTCTTTGGACCTGCCTTTTGTCTAGTTAAAGATGATGTAGGTTGTTTTCATCATCCCTTCCCCACTGTTGATGGTGCTCAGCATTCTTGGTATATCATATAAATCCAACATTTCTGAAGGAGTTTTGAATCTCTGTGGTTTTGGAGAGAGGATCTTTACAACTTTTCTTGAATGTGGAAAAATGGCCTAGAATGTGAACTGTTTTAGTGAATAAGGCAATAAGAAAATAATAATAATAAAAGCCTTCTTGGGAGGCTCATCAACAGCACTTACATGGCTTTGCATCAGGATTTATCACATCATCTCTCTCTCTCTCTTAGGTAATGAAATGGAGGCTTACAAAAAAGCAATTTTCCCAGTCCAAATAATGAATCAGTGGATGAACAGGGGATAAAGTGTGGGTCTTCATTCTGGGAGGCCTCTGGCCAGAACCAGAGTTGGAAATTAGCAGTTTAGCAATTAGAACACCTGATAGTTTTTCTTATTTGTTTAGGGAAGGGGCTAATTATTTTCAGATTAATTTTTCATTATTCTTTTTTCCTTATGACATTGACATTTCTAAAGGAGACCAAGCAAAACATTGATTATTAAATATTTAACCTGAAACAAAACATCAGGTTTACTTTGTGTGGGCACTTACTGAAACAGCATATTGAAATGAGAACTGGAACTTCTAATTTGCTTTGAAAATGTGTTCCAGCTTTTAGTCTGAGGGTTTTGAGTCTGGTTTCCTAGGGAAGAACAGCTTGGGAAATGGCTGATTATGTGTGTGCCCCCTGTCCGTGAGCCTTCCTCAATCACTTTGGAACTGTGTATCTCTCCTTTGAGAAAATTTTGACTGACCCAACTACAGTGGAGTGGGGAAATATGTTCCTTCTTTTTACATTTGGCAAAATAATGGCCAGTGCTGCACCCTGTGCCTGCTTTTTCCAACATCCTCCTTCTACTGCAGCTGAAATTAATCTTAAGGCAATCTCTCCTTTTTCCAAATGAAAATAAAATCTTCATATTCTGCAAAATGCAGCTATTGATCTGGCTCTACCCAGAGAAATCCTTTTGAAATGAATTTCCAATAAAGCAATAAAACTTACTGCTTTAATAAGTTTACAGTGCAAAACTTACTTGATAATGCAATAAAATATTATCTCAATCACAGAACAGATTTGAGGGTACTTGTTAAATGAGGCAGTGTTTCCTCTTTGCAGAGGCTCCAGTGCCAAGTTCAGAGTCAAGCTTGTTCAAAAACCACAGTTTTGGTGCAAGGTTATCCTTGTGACAAGTTTCCAGCAGGGACTGTAGGAGCAATTATTCTTTCTGAGCTATCAGTATTTTCTACTGTAACTCTCACAATGACAAAAGGCTTCAGTACTGGGAAAATTAGTGGATGGGCTGAGACTGGGTGTAGTTTTAAAATGTATATTAGTAACTTTGAAGTGATTTTTCTGAAAAAATTAGGTTTGTCAACAATATACTTACATGTTAAAAAGAAACGTCTTTGTATTATAAAACTTATTACCATCATCTGGATGTTTTAAATAAAATATTCATAAAGCCAGATCTGAATTTCAAAAAGAAAAATAGCCTTTAAATTCTGAAGTAATATATTCTCCCATCTCATTAAAAAGCAGAAATCTATCTTGGATCTTATATGCTCTTCCTCATTACAAGACTATTTATATAACACTCAGATAGACATCAGCTCTTCTTGGGCTTTCAGCCCTTGAAAATCTTACAAAATACTTTCCTCACTGTTTTAGCCAATATATATCTAATTTTTCATTATTTATTACATACAACAGCTCGACTCTCAAGGTCACACTCCAAAGAAGGTTTTGCTATATCTCAGAATTCCAATCAGCTGAAAGAAAAAACACCACCAAAAATACAGTGGAGGCAATCAAGGACCTAATACGGGTTTGGTAAATGCTTTTCAAGGGTGGAGAGTTACTGAGGAGCTTTTTAGCTAACACTTTACTTTAATGGTACATTTAACTAATGCCAAATTGCAGTGGGCTCGAGTGAAAGTCCGTGTGATGTGCATGTAACTACCTAAGAAATCCATTCTGACAGTTCCTTTTTTGCAAAAATACCCTAAGACAAAAGGAGACCTTGGAGCTCTCCCTGCTTTGTATGCTGAGTCTTGCTCTCCCGAGGTGCGTGCCCAGGCATTAATGCCAGGAAAGGTTTCACAGCAGAGCATTATTCGAGGAGAGCAGAGCTGAGCTCATGGTGAGTGAGGCAGGCACAACTCACCCTGCAGTCACATGTTCACCACAGAGCACCAGATTGAACCCTGGTGGCACTTGGGATCTGCAGGCAGTGGCACAAGGTGGAGGGCACAGAGGCTGAGCAGCCCAGTGTCTGGGAAGGGCTGGCTTTGTAGGACATCTCTACATTTTCTACACACACTCTATATTCTCTTAAAGGCAGAATTAAATAGAAAAAGGACTGTGTAACATTCTGGGGAGATCTGGAAATTTGTATCAGAGATGTAAACTGGTTTGAACATGAATTAGCTTTGCTCTTGTATATGCAGAGGGTTTGTTTAGCCCAATGTGGCATCTCAGAGAATAATCACATCGGCCTGTTCAGTGCAGAGGGTGCTGCAGCTTCTCTGGAACATCCTCCAGACTCCATGTGCTTCCTTGTAAAGCAGAGCATAGCACACCAGGAACAGGCACTGGTGTCTCAGAGCAGGATGGTGGCACCCCTTCTGCCCAGGCTGCTGCCCCTGGCACTGCTGGGCACACGTGCAGGTTTCCATGCAGAGCAGCTCTGGCACTGTGTTCACACAGCAAACTCAGACAGGGACTGACGGCCCAAATGCTGCCTCAACACAAAGCACAAAGAAAACAATGAATGGTATGGGAAAAGTCAAGATCCCACTTGTGTTCAGCTCTCTCTAAAGGACAGAGACTGGTTAGATGTGGGACATTTTTCCTGGGTCCCAAAGTGGCTAAAGATGTTTGTCATTTTGTACCCAGTGATGATGATACTGGGAGCAGTTGCCAGAAGAAAAATCATCCTAATTCCTAGTCATTAAAGGTTGGTTTAAACCTTAGGCAAGGCCTGTGGTATAGTTTCTGAAACAAATAATTAGGTAATTAACTAACTACATTAATGCAATTGAATGTTGTTCTCATCCCTGTAAATGCCCAATTCCTCCCTTTCTGTAAGGATTTTATGCTATCATAATAATGTGTCATGGACTGCTGGCAAAAATTCTAAATATTCAAAATTCCCTGATTGTATATTTATGGCTTAGAACACTGCATGATTTATTTCACCTATTATCCACTGACAGGCTTCATCACTTCTTTGTCTCTTTACTTTCTAGTCTGAGAAGGACATGGAAATGGAACTATGTAAAGAAGGATGCCCTTTCTTCCTCCTAGAGGATTCACGGGCCTGAGCTGTGTCTGCAGAGCTGAGCCAGAATCTTTCCTTGCTAAGTGTAGGCCTGCAGCATCTCTCATGACTTGCATCATGGGTACCCCCTGAAAATTCAATGAGAATTTGGCCACTGAATCCAAGTGTTTCCAATCCATCTTTTCTGATAATTTTATTCTAATATGAGGGGTATATTGCAGTTCAATACTTTAACAAGGAGTGCCACAAAGTTTCACAGCATAGTTATGAACTACTGCTGCCCATGACTCACCAGTGTCCTGCCAACACCTGCCAAAGAGAATGTTTTGGATTTAAATCTAAAGTAGATCCTTTCCTTCTGCTACTCGTCAGTAATACCTGTGTTTATGGGAAAGAAACCAAATACATCTTAGGTGAGAAAAACAACACATTTGGTGCTAGGTCAACTTTATGAGGACATCAAGCTCAGTGACTCTTCAACAATTTGCTGTTGTACCTCAGAATCTGTTTTCAGAGTAGTACATGTGTATCTCGGATGTGTGAGACCTCTAGTGAGTTCCTCCTAAAGTCTGTAGTTCCCATGATGTGTGTTGTATATGTTTGTTCTAGTCAGGAGTGTCCCAGTTTTGTATCTCACTATGGAATGTCTAGTCCTCAGTAGCTGAGATTCTCTGCAATTTTTTTTTTCTAGAAACATCCCTTTTTTGCCATAGGCCAAATCCTGACATTACTGAGCATCCTTTAGGTTTGCAAGAGACAAGTGTTACGTATCTTCCTTTAAAACAGACATTAAAGCATCCTTCAGGTTCATCCTTGCTGTGTGTACAAGTCCTGCTGACCAGGTGGCTACTGATCTCACCATGAGCACAGTTTCTTGATATCCTCCTTTTTCCTGTGCTGTAGCATTAATCACTAAAGCAGACTCCAGGGCCAGCTGCTGCCCTGCCTGCATTTAGAGCTCCAGCTGGTAAATGCCTGCTAACAGCAGCTAAAAAGCACAGGCTGGGTGGGTGATCTCTGCAGGATCATTGTTAGCTCTCCTCACCACAGGTGTCAGAGGTACTGCCTTCTGGCAAACACAAAGTTGGATTCAATATGTGTCCAGCTCAGATTTTAACTGGCAGCCTCTACAAACAGGGGAGCAGGGAGACACAGCCCATCACCACTTGTGTGCAGGTCTCTGGTGATGCACTGACCATGAGATCAGCCTTCTCCCCTTTACAGGCAGAGTTCTTGACCAGACATTGGCCATCCCCTTTGAGCTGATAGTGGTTGAGGCCCAATGCAACTTGGATGGGAAAATAAATAGAAGGATGAGACCCTTAGTTAAAATAACATTTGAAAAAGGAAGAGAGAGTCTCAGTGATTTGTAATGAGAATTGTGACAGGGAAGAAGAGAGGTCACCCTGAAAAATGTAAGGAGCCTTAAGCAGGATTTAATTTGTACAAAAGGATCTGCAGTGCACCTTGAGGCACCAGAGCTATAAATCATGCCTTCCCAGGACTCATTTATCACCACTGTTCGCCCCAGGATTTGGAAAAGGAGGTAGAAGCATTCCAGCTGTTTCATGCAGCAAAGTGTCATTGATAAACGCAAGTCTCCAAAGTAAACAATAAAATATCAATTATAAGTGAGACGTTTGCAAGGAGGCTCCACAGAATTAGGTTTCCTGTGCCTTGCAGAGTTGTCTAGATAGTGTCTCCTTCCTCACTAGTGACACTGATTCCTCCATGCTTGGAGCAGTTCTTGCAGCTGCAAACAGGTGACCCAGATTTCACACCTCTTTTCTTACCAGTAGGAGGTGGGCAAGGAGTCAGCAAGGCTGGAGGAAGGAACTGGTCATGCTGTCCCTCTGTCCTTGCCACGCTCCTGGCAGCACAGCTGGACCAGGACTGACTCTCAGAGCCATTTGCCATTACAGAGGGCTCTCTCTTTTGAAGAGTAACATTTTTTCAGCAACTCTGCACCCCCTTTCCAGGGAGGGAATGATGATGAAATTAATTCAAGATATGTACACCCCAATAAAGCCACTGATATAAAGTACCTTCTGGCCAGCCTGGTAAGGCAGTGCTGGTTTTCTGCCCTTGCAGGTGCCAGCCAAGGCAGAACAGTACCAGCTGCATGGTGAACTGGGACTCACCCCACTCAGGTGGACTCAGCCGGCTCCCCAAGGGGGGTGATGGTGCTGCCAGATGTGCCACAAAGCTCCTGCTTCCTGCTAGCTGTGCTGTGAGCAGAGCTGCTGCTGACTGTAGTCAGGGAGAGAGCAAGGGGCATTTTGAGTTCACTTTGTGCCATCCAGTAGTTTCCACAGGGGAGGGGGACACCTCACTCTATCAGTTTTGTGCAGGAGTGTAGCTGCATAACGAATATCAAAGATTTTAATAACTTCTTATGTGACCAGCATAATGCCTTCAAGTTCCACATGTCCATACACTTGTACAGCACCCAGCACAATCAACTCCCCCTTCTTATATCTCAGCAACACTCATCATCTGAGAGTGTGTTTCCAGTCAGCACAGTTTGTGACATTTTCCTCAGGAAAGGCTTTCCATGTTTATCCAATGTGTTAGTTACCATTGCACAGTAAAACACTTGGAAATTCCCTGCAGCTCCTTTATTTTTTAACAGTGTGTAAACATGCTGGATAAGAGAATATGGGCAGTGAGGTGGAAAGGTTTAATGGATGTAAGACTGCCGGTACCTGTAGAGGTGAAGGTGCTCCCAGTGTGTGGACCCTGGAGAGCTGTGCCAAGTAGAGTCCAGCAGTGCAGCAACTCCAGAATCACAGCTCTGTATGGGGAAAGGGCTCGCCCTGAATGGCCAGTGCCAGTGTGGGGAACAGTGGATGGCACTCCATGGAGCCTCCTTGGTGCCCAGCCCAAGTGTCTGTGGGTCAAGTGCACCTCAGCCTTTCCATACAGCCCAGGATAAGGGCTCTCCCTGGCCACCCCAGGAGCTTGATGCACATTCACTGACCAGTGAGACAGAGCAAGGATTCCTGTGATTTCTGCTGTGGGGTGGTGTATCCTAAGCTCATTCCCTCCCCAGATCCATGCCTGCATGGAGGAACACTGTTCTAGAAGAGGAAGAGGGACTGGGGCAGGGCCACCTTCCCATCCTGGAGCTTCTCCTAAAAGCCAATCTGTTTGAGACCACCCCGTGTCAAATACGCAAACACAATCTGTCCCTGATGATTTGATGAAATCTATAAATGAGATTCAGCCCTGCAAATCATCAGTGACCCACTCCCAGAGGGCTCCCACTGCCTGTTTAAGAGGCAATAATGCCTCTAGCCAAGAGGACAAATTTTCAGAGACATGCCCTCTGAAGGGCTTTTCCTGCTGCTGCTCTTCTGCTACAAGTGATGTAAACCCAGTGCAACACCACAACAGCAGTTCTCTGAATTGATGCTGCTGCAACAGAGCAGACTGTAAATCCCAGGAAATATCCAAAGTCAAAGTCAGTTTAGTAGAAAAAGAACAAGTTATTTATCATCAATAGATAATAAGAATCCAATAGACTTGCCTTAGTATCTATTTGCTCTGGGGGAATTCAGGCCACAAATTATGGATGATTCCTTAATTGAAAAGATTTATGATAAAAAAATTATAATACTTTTCCTTTAATTGCTTGCAAAAATTCATGAATATTTTTAAGGAGTATAATTTTTCAGACTGCTTTTGGACATGATTTTTGTTAGGAATTATTGTATTGTAGGACTATTTATGTTTTGCCAGCAGTCTAGTTACTGCGTTATTAGTTAAGCTCATTAGCCTAAGTGACTGAAGGCAGACTCGTGTGCTGCAGTCCAGCTTGCCTTGGATGCCTTCTGCTGGCCAAAGGACTCCAGCCCATTTTCAAGACACCAGTTGTTTTTTGGTGGTACTGAAAACCATAGGAAAATAGCAGGAATTAATGGTAGTTTTCTCTTTCAAATTTGCACTGTGAGGTGGACAGAGAAGGAGTGTTTGAGTCTGTTTTTCTGTGCTGTTCAGATAAATGTCTTGGAGAGGGATTGAATTCCCTCTGCACAGAGGAAAGGGGAAGCTGCAGGTAATCCCTTGGGCAGGAGGTGAATGATGGTGTGCCTTCAGGTGCTCTGTAAGCAGCTGCTGGTTCAGCCTACGTGGTCTGAGCACCTTCAGTGTTGGGACACAACGTTGAGTGCCACCCACGTGATCACTGTGCCCTTGGAGCAGTGCTCAGGTTCACATTCATGGCTTCATCTTTGGGCCACACTGTGGTACTGCACAATCTCACTGCACAGTCTTTGATGTTCCTCAATGGCTGGCACTGAGTTTTTATGCCAAGGAGCCTTAGTCTTGAGAGAGCAGCTTTTCACCAGGCACAGAGGGGCTGGAATGCTTCCCCTTCAGCTCAGTAAAACTCTGGCCCTCTGGTTGTATCGCTTCATTAAAAACAACTTCTGCAGTTTAAACTGATCAAGAAGGAAATATTTTTCAAGCCTTCTAAACCTGAGGGCAAGTGCAGTTGCTGGTGTTTTGTTAATTTATTGATTATCTTTTGAAAATTCCTTGTTTTCTGTAGTAGCCATCAGTCCTTCTAGAAAGCACGAGATGCATAACCAAACTGTGTCTCTAATCTGAGTAAATAATAAAAATTCAGTAATGTGAAACAGTGTACTCTGGCAGGGTTCTTTAATTTTGGGAAAATCAGCCTGGTTAAATGTGGCTCATGCACAAGAGCAAAGTGCTGTAATTACTTTGGTTTCTTTCAGCAAGACAGAAAGGTCTCCAGGCTCAGGGTCCTGTGGGCAGGCTCAGATGGACCAGGGACAGGCAGAGGCTGGGGCTGCATTGGCTTCTCTCAAACCCCAGCTGGGCTCACAGTGCCTCACAACTGCACAGCTTCACCCTTCTCTGTTTGCATCAGGGCTGCTGATCACATTCCTATCTTACAGACCCTGCATATGTATTATTTGAACTTAGTACCTGATGAAATTAGGGGTATTTTTCTCTCTGTTTTGCACCAAATTTATTAATTTTTTTTCTTTTAAGGAAAATTGATTCCAACAGATATTCCAAGGGAATCCATTATCTACTCTATCAACGAATTGGCTTTTTCCTCATTGTTCCTCAGGCTCTCATTTAGTTTACAGTTGGACAGTCCTAGTTAGTAGACCAGGTTCAGCCCTGCTGTGAACCTTAAGACAAGATGATAAATACCAATTCTTCTATGTCTGTGCCCCCAAATCACTTCTGCCTGAGTTGCAGGGTCTCAGCAGCTCACAGAATCTGGCTGGGAGCTTATACAGGCTATTAGTCAGTCTGGAATAGTAGATAAGATATGAAAAGTAATTGCTTTCCAACTTACTCAGAATTATGGTGTAGGAGACAAAATGGAAAACAAACCAGCCCAACTTTCCCCTGCTGTCCTCATTAACAGTGTTCAGTATTGCCTCCAAACCCAGCCTGAGCCTGCATCCTCCCAGCCTCAGTCCCCAGCAGGCACGTGAACGTCCAACAGGCAGGAATTGGGGTATGGCAGCTTTCTCCACTTGCTTATTAAACAGAGCTGTACTAATTTATCCAGCAAGGTGGACACCCATGTGAAATTGGGATAGTTGTGGCTGATGACAGGGCTATGTGAATTTGCCCTTTTTTCCCAGCTGGCTTCCCCTGTGCTGGGGCTACCCAGCCTGTGGTTCTCATCTGGGATGTAATTTGTCCTTTACAAAGCATTCACACTGTCTTCACTCCTGCACAGGACTGGATTTGAGCCTGGGTGAATCCTAATCACCACTTAATGCTTCAGATCTGGGTTTTTCTGACTGGACTGAAAGCTGTGCTGAGCTGTGCACTGGTGATTTTCTCTGCCTCAGCAAACTCTCCCCAAATGTTTCCTGACTTGCCAATAAGCCCTAATTTTCTGACAGCAAAAGACCAGAACATCCTTATCCCAGCAAGTTAGCCAACCTCCTGCAGGTCCTGATGCCCTGCTACAGTCTGTTATCTTCATTGTTTCCCTCTTCCCATCACTCTCAGAGTGTAAGTTATTGATTATTCTGCCAGGGGTTGCTAAACCAGAAAATTTTGATCCCTCAAATGAAAAGTGTGTATCACAACTTATTCACTGAACTACAGCCAGATTATCCAGAACAGTTTTTCTGTTATATGTGAGTGAGAACCACTGCCTTCAGGCCTGGCAAGCTGGGAAAAATAATCACAGCGTGTTTCTTTATCTCATCTCCGATAGAAGTTAAGGCCAAATTAAATCTGACCTTCATTACTAACGAGAGCCCAGAGCAGCCTGTACCATCCTGCCCCCTGTGATTCCACACCTTTCCAGTTCTGCTTAATTGCCACAGCACAATGAGGTAGTTGTTACACGGTGTAGCAGCAGCGATTTGCACAGAGATGCCCAGCTGAGCTCCTGTGTGGCCTTTGCAGCCTCGGGTGGTGCAAGAAGTACAGACAGTCCCTGCTCCAGAGCCCAGGGCACACTTGCAGGATGCTGGGGAATGGTGTGTGGAGCATCTTCTGAACACCAGACTCCAAGTGTGGCAAGTCAGATTTTGCTGCTTCTGATACAAACCTGAGTTGCATTTTAAAAGCTTCACTCCACAGGGTCAGCTGGAAAAAGTTGTAGAAGTGGCTTTAGTGCTGGTTTTCCTGACACCCCCTGCCTTCCTTGACTGGACAGCAGGAGCTGTCAGTGCTAACCTGGCCTTGGCTCATGGTTTGAAGCAGTGACTGTGCTTTATGGACTTGTCTGACAGTGTATTAACTCCCACTTTCTACTTTCCCAGCTGCATTCTCCACAATCAGCAGCACATTAAGCACATTTCAAAGCAAAAATAGTGCTGTGTTAAAAATAGCAGTGCTTGGTTTGGGGGCAAGGAAGCAGCTTGTGCATTTACTTTAAAAACATAAAAGTAATTTTAAAAATCTTGACTCATTTGAAGTGTTGACTTTCAGAATATATCCCACAAATCAGAGCAGAGATCTTGGATGTTTGACAAATAATTCCAAGATTAATACAGATATATATCCCTGAGCGCAAGGACTTTAATCAATCCCTAATCTCCCAGAGAAGCAGTTTGACTTTACCTGACAGCACCGTGAGAGATGATCTGCTTCTATGTGACTGGTATAGTAATAGCAAAAGCCATTTCCTTTTTTATTATTATTCAATTTTAGTATAGATAGCCCACAGTTGCTCAAAGCCCTCTTCAGAGTCTTCCATTGAATATAGGAGGCTTTGGATCAAGCTCTTGGATGCTTTTCTACTAATAAATGACACTGAATGGAGTTGGTGACAGCCCTCCAAGTCTGCAGGGTTTGAAACTCCTGAACCTCCAGCAGTTTAGCCTCAGACTGAAAACACATCTGTGCACAGGTGAGAGCAGGTAGGGAGCAGGGAGATGGGAACTGGGAGCCGTCTAAGGGCTCCACTCCCAAGTTCTTCGCTCTTTTCTCTCTCCACAGCTGCTCAGCTCTTTCCTTCTCCCCAAGTCATTTACAGCCCATTTAGCTCCTTACTGGGCACAGCAGAGGGTGATGGATTGTCTTGGAGTTTTTCCGTAGCATTAGTTTACCACTGGGCTAACCCAAGGCAAACTGCTGGCTTTTATTAGCTATTTAATTAAAATGAGGGACCCCAACATATCATTCTGTACAAAAATAATAGCAGAACTGTAACAGTTAGGCAGCTCTGTGAGCAGAGGTTGTTAAAAACTCCAGCATATTCTGCCTGATGAGCTTCAGTAATAACTCACCAAGAGACCTAATATATCCTCTGATGAGAGACACCGTGATGACTAAAAATTGAACAAAATGTTAATGGAAGTGTTATTTATAGGCTCATTTCTATATTCTTATATAATGGTATATGTTATTTATTATCTATATTAGTAATTTCTTAATGAAAGCTTTTTACAATAGCACTATAGAGGATCACATAAAATAATAATAAATTGCTAATAAACATTTTCACTCTGGGTTGGTCCTCTTTGGTTTAGATTGTGAAACTTAAGATGTGTCCAGAGCAAAACAGACTGAACTAATGAACACATAGACTTATGCTCTGACCATACAACATGCAGAATATCTGTATAGCTGTACCTGCTCTGCATCCTTCCCTCAAAACTAAAGGAATGATGCAGTTTCCATGAATTCAGCCTATATAACAGCAGTGGGAATGCCCACTCATCGTGGCTACCTGCTGGCTGAGACCACAGCCCTGGTGTGCTCAGCATTTTCCTTCATTGAGAGGTTCCTGAAAGTAATTCATCATTTCAATGCAGAAGATGTGGGTAACCACGGTTAAAAGTAGGAAAAAACCCCAAGTGAAACTGGGAGAATGGGAAATCCTCTGCTGTGTGAGTGGTGTTGCAGAGACAACTCCTTTGCCCAGGGCACTGGGATTGGTGGCATCTCCAGGTGCTGCTACAAGAAATACAGAAGCAGTAAAAGCTCCATGCCCTGGGAAGGAGCCTCATCTTTTAATTGAGCACTCCTTGTAAAGTCTGAATTTCAACACCTCATTTAGCTGAAGTGGACCTCTGAATTGAAGAGCTAGCATTAGGCAGTTAAAAAATACATGGATAGATCCATTTTAGCACCCAATTTGTAAGGAAACAGGTATATCATATAACAATTAGATTAAAGGTACATTTTCTTTAAATCTGAATGTCCAGATTCTGGTCTGAGAGCAAGCAGGGGAGTTGCTCTCTTGAGAAACCAGGAGGTGACTGAGCTCAGGGTTTTCCAAGGCAGGTGCCAGATCTGCAGAGTAATTACAGCCCTGCCACTGTGCCAGGGGAGTGCTTTGCAGCAAACCTGAGGTTATGCCGTGCATATTTCCAGCAGATTGGGAATTTGCATAAGCCAGCCATAAACCACTGCAACTCTCATAAGGAATCGAGGCCAGTGTCAGCTATGGCCACTATATCACTGTATATGAAAATACAGCTCCATCGTGCCTTGACCTTTTCTGTTTGGAGTTTGGATTTCCCAGCCCTTCTTCCATCTGTTTACAGAACCAGCCCCTCTGGGAAACATAAATAAATAAATCTTTTCCCCTATTCATGCTCATGACATCAAATGATGGAATAAAATGAAAGTTCTCTCCTTCTTTCTCTCCTTTCAATATTTATTCTGGGGATTTATTGTTTTCCCTCCTTTTTAGGCTTCAAGGTTTCCCTCTGATAGATCACCTCACTGTGGAACATTTCTCACACTCTCCATGCAGTACATCTCAAGCTATTCTTTTAAAATGTAGTTGGAGCTGCTTTAAGCTGAAGACAGAGCAGAGTTTTTAACTTTTCTTTCTAGCTATGCTGGACCATGAAAATTTCAGCTCCATTTTTAACTGAAATATTGTTAACATAGAGTAGTGCTTTCAGTAAATGCATGAAGACCAAAAGCTTCTGTATGTTTACATGTGGGCTCTGTCCCCACAGGGCTCTGTTACTGTCATAAACATTTGTGCCATCCTGAACAGAATTCTCAGCTGCTGTGAGGGGGAATTCCATTTGGGATAGAGGGAGTGACTTAGACTTTGTGACTGTCCAGCATTGTGATGAAAAGCAGAGGAAGAGCATTAATCTGAGAGTTCCACAGTCAGCCAAAGCCATCAAACAGCTCAGGACAGGCTGGTGCCAATGCAGGCTGATACCAAGGCCAAAAATCAATGGATACAGTAAAAATTCAACATACTCCAGCAGAAAAGGGCTCAGATTATTTCACATAATATTTTTCTACTTATAAACTTGTCCCAGAGTTTTGTGACATTAAAATACGGATTTTCCCTATCAGAGTACTTTCCCAGCAATTTCCAGTAGCCATGGCACTGGCTGGCAGAGGTGGGGAGTTGGCATAGGCTGGTGGGATGGCTGCACAGAGACAGAGGCTCACACCAGAGCCAGCTGCTGCAGAGGAAATGGCACCAGTGACATATCACTGGCAGGGCTTTTAATGATGCCATTTGTTCACCTTTGGACTGGCTCGGTTCAGGAATTAGGTCTCAAATTGAGGAAGGAAGCACCAGTGCTGCAAGCTGGTTCCTCCTTTCCATCTCCTCATTTTCCTGCTCTGTAAAACACAAGGCTGGCTCTTCCTGGATTGGAAAATGATTTTTTAGAAGCCAGGGCAAGCCCCAGACAGTCAGATTTCCCCTCTGTGTCATAAATACAGCAGCAGCTCAGGTTATTCAGGCTTTTTCCAGCACCCCACCTCCCAGGGTGGAGGAATGCCAGGGACTCTGTGCTGGTGCTGTAGTGCCCAGGGGTGGATGGCTGGGGGGTCAGTGATTTGTGCAAGAGAAGGAGCAGGGCCAGTCC
>JAWWLZ010000012.1:22717163-22729251 GCA_035041345.1 Poliocrania exsul
AGTTGGAAGGGACCCACAAGGATCATCGAGTCCAACTCTTAAGTCAACGGCCCACACAGGGGATTGAACCCATGACCCTGGCATTACTACAACCAAGTTTTAACCAACTGAGCTAATCTCAGGGTCAAATCTGCTCATCAGCCACTGGGATGCTCAGCTCAGCTGGGCTGTAAAGTTCATGCTGGGGGGACTGGATGAGGGAGGTTCCACGGGCTTTGTGCTGCTGATAGTTAATATTTTGTTCATTATTTTAAAAGGGAGTTGGGCTGGTAAATGCCCAATGGGAAGAGCTTTAAGGAGCAGTGCTGTGGAGGTGAGCAGGGAGCATCAAGCCAGGCATGGGGCTGGGCTCTAACCACACTGTCCTGTCCAGGGCACCAGGAAGGAGAGAATGCTCAAGCTGGCCTGGGGCATGTGATTCCCAACACAAATCCTCCTTGGAAGAAGTTTCATGCTCTGAAGTAATTTCTTCCCATCCTTGCTCTGGAAAATGAGGACAATAATACTTGAGCTATCTTTTCTGAGTGTTGCTTAATATTTAAATACTGCTTTGATCCCACTGAATGCTGAGGATTATTGCTCTGTATAATCCTTATAATTCTATTATTCCATGAATTAAGGGATTCAAATAAAATTGGAAGCATCTTTCATGCTGACCCAGAGCCAAAGCAGAACTGAAATTTTGTATCTCTAGGTAGTGGAAGAAATTAAGCTCATCCACAGAAAACTTTGGGGTTTCTGAGTCATAGGAAGTCTGTGAGTCCTTCTTTATGCCAGTAGGCTTTGAGTGGGAGCAGTAGGGACAGGTAAGCCAGACAAAGTGGATAAAGAATCACCAGGACACTACTTCCAGTTCTATATGGTGTTCACTATACCCAGGTCTCTTTAAAGCTTCTTGCTATTTTTTGTATTTAACAATCTCCATGGACACAGGAAAGGAATAAGATAACTTCCACAAAGTTACTGATGCTCTTCTCTGAGCGAGGCATCACATCTTAGGTCTGAGTCAGGTCACATTTCAGCTCAGTCATATGGCCCAGAGTATGAAGGTCTGGCTACGAATGTTTCATTTTGGTTCTTACCCTGCACTCCTTTTTATCCCAAATGTGCCTCTCTGAAACTTTTCAGCAATGTTTGTTTCTGATGAGCAGTGGAGTGATTGGAGATGGGTTAGTGGGCTGGGAAAGGATATTTAAAATGGATGATAGATGAACACCATTACAAAGCTATTACCATCACACAGCATGTAGCTTAAATACCTTGAGGATATGCGTGGGTTTGCTAGTGGAGAAATGACTGTGTGAGTAGAAGACATTAGTACAGGAGTGATTTTGCTAGAGGCACAGTGCCAGGCTGTGTGAAGGGGAAGCAGGTCCCAGGGAAACCTCAGCACCCTGAGACTCAGCCTTGCCATTTGTAGGGGATATCAACAGCACTGTGCCCTCTTTCAGGCCTGATTTCTAGTTGCTAACCACAATCTGTGGCTGAGATTGTATTGTTGCTTAAGAGAGTGTCAGGGGGTCATGTAAAGATCTGATCATCAGTTTATACCTGCGTGGCAGGGGATGTGTGTGGGCTATGGGTGCTTGGGGTGCTGCACTGGTGGGCCTGGAGGTGACTGGTACAAAGCTTGTTGCAAGGCAGCAAACAAAGTGTGGTCCTTCTTCCCTTGTGCCTGACTGAAACCTGTGAGATGCTTTTCAGGAAGAATGAGCATCTTGTGGAGCCATGGGCAGCTTCAAGGGCCAGCAAGAACCAGCTGCCTCTGAATGGCAATAAGAGATTTCCAGGTTAGCTGACTCCTTGCTCTGTGACCCACACGTTGCCTGCTGTCCCACAGCCCTCAGTGCCTCTGAGTAATAATGTTTTGCTTCTTAGTAAATATCTTTTAAACTGATGAATTCAAAAAGCACTTTAGATGACATTTAAAATTTAGAACCAGATGACTGAGCCGTGAATAATGAATCTTGCCCAGTAGATGGATGGCACGTTACTGTGCAATTCTCTCCCTCTCAGTCATTGTCAGCTGAAGCATTTTTCTCTTCCACCTGGTTTCCCTCCCTCACCCCCAGAATACACAAGGCCTATTCAGAAATGCTTCATTTTGAAGAGAATGTGCACAGGGAAACTTTCAAAGCAATCAGACTTAATCACAGATCCATTTTTCTCCTTCCTTCCCCACCCCCCCTCAAAGCTGCTTCTTCCCTGTCCATAAAGCCTTCCCTAAGTCCTTACCTCACAGCTCAAGGGAGAACGAGGAGGCAGGGGGAATAATCAATGTCTGTGTATGCTTGAACATGTGATCTCTTGTGAAAGTCACTGTATGTGCTGGAATAGGTGCTGAGAATGTGACCCTTGCGTTTGGGAGAGTGATTAGAGAGCATGAGCCTTGGTTAAGCAGGGCACTGAAGAATTTCCTTCATTTAAACACTTGTCTAACAGCTTTGTTAACTTAGTTACAGCCTATGTTATGCCAGGGCCTAACACTCACACCTGGAGAAGGTGATCTAAAGTATTAGTTGTTTTATTGTACAGTTGGGTTGTTCTTTTCTTTTCACTTGGAAAATGTTCACAACAAAATGTTTTATGGCAGCATCAAATGTTCTGAAAACTTGATTAATAGAGAGCTTGCGGGAACTGAATTATCAAGGAAGAAATGGCTTGTACTGATTTACTCCATGTATATGCAAAAATTTTTATTGTGACATGACTTCTCTTGCCAAAATTCCTGTCAACAAGTAGCAAACAAATTTCTACCAGATGGTGTGGAGCCAGTTCAGGCTCGGTGTTATGGAGGTGATGGCACAGGTGTGGGGCTCTAAGAGGACAGAAGGACTCACTGATAAAAGCCAGTGTATTGCAAATTACAGCTAGGAACCAGGAACCGACTCTTCCTTGGACTGTTACTGATGCTGGAACTGCTAAAAACTGTTTTGGAGCATTTTCTGTTGCTGACAGGTGTGCAATAGCTGTACAGCTTCTAATCTGGGTGAATAATGGACACTGGGATCTTTCCTGAAACTCTTTAAAACTGTGATCATAAAGGAAGTGTTCTTTTATTAACTTCCCTTCCCTGGGAGTGACTGTGGGACTCTGTCAGGCTGTGAACAGCATGGTGTGAACTGTTGGAAAGCTGCTGAGGGGCACAGGTCTGTAGCTTGCCAACCCCAGGCTGGATCAACTCAAACTTCCCTTTCTCCCAGGGAATGTGAGGCTGATCTTGGCCTCACAGTGAGAGCTGCTGTAAAAAGAGAATGCTTGCTGTGCAGTTTTGCAGAACTGATCCTGTGAATAATTTTCTACTTCACTTATTCCATAGGAGAGCTTGCAGTGTCTGAGCTTGGGCTAAATATACAGGGCTGTTTTGGACATGCCTGAATTTTCACTGAGTGTTTGTCTGCATGCAGTCCTGGGTGCTGATTTAAACTTCATGTGGAAAATATAATGGAGGGCATAAATCTTCATCTTGCTTCACATCCAAACCACAAAAATTAGATAATCTGGCTCATCCTATAGCTCATGCTAAAGTAAGTCATATGTATGTCTGTGTGTATGTGCTTATATAGGGGGCATTACTGAAATTCCTGCTGTTAATTCATTCAACAAAATCCCTTCCAAGGGCAGTAAGCCAAACAGCTTTGCTCTCTCATCAGTCCTACAGAGGCAGCCACTGGGTCCCAGCAGGGGTGTCAGCATCAACCAATCTGTGTTTTGAGTGAGGCACCAGGAAGCACAGTTTTCTGGGCCAGGAAAACATATGGCAGTGTCTGCTGCTCAGGAAAGGCAATGGCACAGTCAGGCACCAGATCAGGCCTTTCCCACTGCACAGACTGAGAGGAACCCTGTTTTCCCCACACCACTGGATTCTAGTGCAAAGTTGTTCTGCATTTTCTACAGTAGCCCAAGTAGAAACTTGTTTGCAGCTAACCTATGCAGGATCTGCACTCCTGAGAGTCAGCATGAAATTTGTCAGGCTAACAGTGCCCAAGTCCACCGGTCAGCCTCAGGATAAGTGAGTATGTTGCATAAGGAGACAAGTAAACACTGCCTTCTATTGTGAGCTGTATTTTAATGTCAGTGTTTTAACACACATCATGTTAGATAGAGTTACTACAGTGTGAGCACTGGTGTTCCTGGTATCCTGTTAGGATGAGGAATGGGCTAGTACTGGGGAAAAGGGCATTTATCATTGCTCTGTCTTTACTGTTTGATTTGGCATTGAAATCCATTTTATTCTGCCACCCTGAACATTGGACACTGCTGCCTCACTGCTGTTGCACTGAGGAACATGAGGAACTGAGGAACTGTCCACATTGAGAGTGTTTACAACTGAGTGTCAAAACAGAGTAGTTGCAAGAGGGCCTCTAGGCTTGTGGAGTAAGTTTAAAAGTATATTGGTTACCTTATTCTGTGATACTGTCATATTCTGAGAGCTCTTCTTAACAGGATAAATACATTTGTCTTGTGAAAATCTCTTGATTGTGTTCTTTTGCTAGGGAGCCCATTTACAACTGGCATTAATGACTTGACTTCTAGTGACAGAGCATTCTGGCTTGTTTGAGATCCTCAGCAGTTTGGTATCAGGTAACTGCAGGACAGTAGGAACTTTACCTTTAAGCACCTACCACAGTGCTATCTGGTTTAGCAGTTTTTCTGTCATTTTGGACCCAAGAGTAGAGCAGATTCCCCTCCAGTGTAGAATGACTTTTTTATGCAAACAAATGTTCTTTTTTTCCTTTAATTTCAAATGATGTTTGTGTTTTTTCCAGTCTATAACCAAAGTATCAGCTCAGTGTCAGCTGTAGGTGGGATTATAAGCAAAATGCCAAAGCATATAAATCACAGATACTCACACAGTCAGATGGTGCATGGGGGTTCTCTTCATTAAAGTACTGTATTAGTAGCTTCCATTATGTTGCTCTCCTGTGGTGAAGCATTCTGGATCAGAAAAGCCTTGCTATTTCACATGTGCTCCAGCTGTTCCCTTCACCCACAACAGTCAACCCTAGTATTTCCTTATTTTTAATGAGTTACGTGTGTGGAAAGCCAAAAAAAAAACCACTCAAAACCCCAAAACAAACCCACAGCAGAGGGAGATCTTTAGATTGTTTGCAGCATGAAGAAGCTGGGTGAAATCACACAAGGGCCAAAGAAAGTTTTTCCCAGCTATGTGAAATGCAAAGCTGTGAGGCTGAATCACTTCCTTGACCACTTTTCCTGACAGACCAACACCAGGGTGGTTGCCTTTGTCCCTGGTGCCTTTGTTTCCGAGAACACTGATGGTTTCTGTCCCATTTTCTGGTCTCCTTTTGTTCTTGCTCTTCTGTGTTCTGGGCTCTTTATTATTGGACTTTGGTTTTGGTTTTACTGTCCTTCAGGGATGTTTCCCATCTCCTTATGTCTCATCTTAAACTATCTGTGGTTCAGAGCTCTGACTGATGGCCCCAGGATGCCTGGTCATGACTTTGATGCACGTCATAGTCCAGGCAACTGAAATCCCAAAACAAATCAGTGTACAACCTGACACAACTCTTATGTTTGTTATGCAGTGAAGGAAAAGCTCTGCCCAGGGAAGTCAAAGCAACAATGAAAACAGTGTCCCTTCTTAAGGATTGGTCCGAGCCCCCATCAGGACAGCAGACATACTGCCTGCTGCATTTGAGGCAGGGGCTGCAGGGCAGGACTGCTGTTGGTTCTGAAACCTGCTCCATCTTACAAGGACTGGCCTAACCACGACTGCAGACCCCAACACCAGGCTGGGCCTTGTGTGTCAGATGCCTTGCAACTCTGAGTAGCTGCACAGCAGTTTGCAGAAAGTGTGCCATCAATAACACGAACACTGGCTGGCCTCTGCACAGGAATATCCCAACTCTGGGCAGGCAACCAACACAGCACATAAGCTTCTGTTTCTTTCTTTCTTTGAACCACCTTTCTGCTTCAAATAATCTTCAGAAAAAAGGGATTCAAACCCTCCATATCAAAGTAATACACCCTGTGGTCATGAAGAACTGCAGAACAAACAAGATTTGTCTCATACCAGGGCTGAGGAAAGGGAGTGGGTGCTATTGGTTGTCATATTCCTGGAATGACAGTAGGGCCTGGGAAAGTGGCCCTGAGCTGGTACAGGTTAAGCAGAGTGGCATTTTAAAGTCCCTACCCTCTGGCTATACCTAATCAGCTTTTCCAATATCAATTACTTCAATCCCTGCTGTGAGGAAGTAATCTAGCCCCTGCAGGATCTTTTGGAAAGAAGGATGGGTTGAAACTGTGGAGGTTTGACAGTGGACCACCAGTACTTAAAATCTGAGAACTCTGTATAGTCTGGAGGCCTTTCTAGCTATGCTGGATTACCACTGGCCTAAAATACTGCCAGAATGCATTGCTTATCTCTGGAAACCATTTGTTTCCATTCACTGCACAAAGTAAAACAGGCCCAGGGTTACAAAACAGCTCAGTCTGTGCTGGGGCTGTAATTCTGCTGCACTGGTAAATGCCATTGTCCCTCACAAGTGCCATTGTTGCTGGTGTAACACAGCAGCTGAGGGAGCTTCTCCAGCATGGTGGCACAGCATAGGTGCTGGTTTTGCTGATTTTTTAAGAGCTCTCTAAACATAAACAGAGCTCTCTTACTGTGAGGATCATCAAATCCTGGAACAGGTTGTCCAGAGAGGTTGTAGAGTATCCATCCTCAGATATTCAAAACCTGACTGGCCACAGTCCTGAGGAACCTGCTCTATTTGACCCTGCTTTGAGCAGGGCATTGGACCAGATGATATCTAGAAGAGCCTTCCAACCTCAGCCCTTCAGTGATCCCTGGAAAGGGGCTCAGTGCAGGCACAGTAGTTGTAGCACTGTCTTTGACATAACAACAGAACTCAACACTCTGCTCTTATTCCAAGAGGCCTATCACCAATCCAACTTTGAAATCTGCATTTCCTGGCTTATGAAATCACCCATAGAGGTAGATTCTCATTTGCTGAAATGATAAGAGCCCAACAGATAAGCAAAGGGCAAGAGCTCGCTCAATCTGTTAGTTATATAAGCACATAAATATAACAGTCACTTTTCTTAGCATCAGGTACTTACTCTGTAATTGGTATCACTTAATGTAAAGCGTTGTTCTCCATTTCCCTTCTCGGATTTAATGGCTGATGTAATTGCAGTTTTGCAAACTGGTAGCATATCAATGCAGTCACTTCAGTGCAAAGTAAAGCACTTGGTGCTGTTTGTGTAACACCGATAGCACAGAAATGGGACCAAACTGTGGCTGCAAATGACTGGTTTAGTATCATGAAGGGAACTAACGCTAAGACAGTCCTAGAGAAAAAAAATCCATAGAGCTTAAAAATACATATATATATATATTAATAATAATGTCTTTCTACATGAATTAGAGTTTTAATTTCAGATACAAGAATTGCTGCAGTATTAACCCAACTACCTGAATTTTCATATAGGGTAGGTAGAAAATTCTGCTGTAAAGAGAACCTCTGCAGAGAGTGGGATGCAGAAACATTTCAAACTATTTAATAACGTTTGATAAATTCCCAACTCTTGTAAGGTGCACATGTCAGGTGCTTGAGCCAGCACTTGAGCTACAGTTGTAGAGCTTGTGGGCAGTATCTGTTTTCAATGAATGTGTTCCCCTGTCTTATAATTGACTCGGATATGTGTTCTGCCAAGCTTTGGGGCTGTTCCTGTCTCCCGTTTATACAGGATGGAAAAGGAACTGTTTTACCCAAAGAGCAATCTGATTAATACTGACCCTACTAGAGAATTAAAACTGCTCCCTCTTCTGAGGTGCTGGCTGTAGGCCCTGGCAGGTTGCTGTGCCCTGCAGTTTCACACAGGTGTCCATCATGTCCCACGGAGTTGGCCTCGGTAAGTCACTCACTTGGTGATTGTCACTGTAGATGAGATGAGTATAAACTCACTCTGAAGCTGCATTCAGGCTTGCACTGCTGCACTGAGGACACTGCTTAATTAGAGGAATGTGATACAAAAGGAAATGTAGGATGGAAATTAAGGTTTTCATTCAGTCTTGCCTTAGGAATTGATCAAACTCCAATGTAACTTACTTGTTTTGTTTCATGTGCTATGAGAACCCTTGCCTTCCACCTGGCCTCCTACTGCATGGAGAGGAGCAGAGTTAAAGGTGTGGTGGAGGCACCAGACAGGACAGTGGGGGAGAGAACTGATGCCTGGGGATTTGACACTTGGTGTTACAGATATTCCCTTAATCTGTGAGGCAAAAGTGTGCTGCACAGTGGGAATGTAAGCTTAGCTGGGGAATGAGGATCATCTCTGGAACACCTGCATGTCTTAGTAATGCTTTTAGAAGAGCCAGTCAGAAGAATGGTAGTTTTCCAGCAAGAAATACTCATTAAATTCTCATCTTTACCTACTTCATACTGGAGAGTGGGCTTTCCATTTTTGGAATGTGGGAAGAGCAAAGAAATTGCTGTATTCATTGTAAACACTCAGCAGAAGAGTGAAAGTTCCTGCTTTGAAATGCAGGTGAGGTCCTCATGAGAACTGTCCTTTGAAAGCTTTCCACAGAAAAGAATAGGGATTAGCTCTGGTCTGAATATTAAGTCAGTGAATTTTGGTAAACAAAGTATGCTTTCATCTGCAGTGAGATCCCAACTAAAATGCTCTCACAGATGTTTATACCAGTGGTATTTAGGACCTCACAGTTGGTTCAGTGCAGGGACAGGACACTTCGCTTCCCTGGAATTGTTTCACCATGTCTCATTAACTCAGGCTTACTGGGATTTAATCAAAACCATGATCTCCCCTCTCTACCCACGGTGCCTTCCTGTCTTTAACAGAAATGATCCACCACAGCTTTGAGCTACTCATTTTCCCCATGGCCATTAAAACACAGTACAGCTCCAACATCTGTGGATGAATCTGTGCATGAAGAAATGTATTGATGCCTCTGCAAAACACTAAATTGGGGTCACTTCTGAAGCATTTGGTAATACTACTGTTGAAGGGAGAAGCAGACTGGTTTGTTTACAGCACAGGCATTTCCTTTACTTAAAATGGATCTTTAGGAGCCTTCTTTAGCCGTAAATCCAGGGTGCAGGCTAGCATGTGGATTCATTAGTGTTCTGCTCATTTACACTGGTGCAGAGTTTGGCCTCTCTTGCACCATGTATTGACAAATCCAGCATTGCGGAGGGTTCCCCTACATGTGACTAATGGATTATTGGGAGCTTTGTGTTTTTACAAAACTCTTGGCCCACCCAACAACATGAGCACCTGAAGATGCACAACACGCACCATTCAAGTCAATGAAGTTATTTTCATGCCTACAGTTTAGCACACTGACAGAGCTGGAATAATGGAAATATTTCTGGATTTCTCTTTTACAGTGAGGACAAAGAAAGCACCAAAAATGTTCTGCTGAATTGACATATATCCATCCCTAAAGTAGTTGTGCTATGCATGGGTTGAATTCATGCAAGGTTTTCTATTGCAATTACACAAGGAAAGCACATCTTAGCCTGACTGAGTATAGGTGTGTAGCTTTAATAGCAATTAGTTCCACTGGTAGGTTATCTGAACAGCTGCCAGAGATATTGATCAGGACAAAAGCTGTTTTGGAACAGTGACATCTGAAACAATTGGTTTTAAAACAGTCAGAAATATAGCTATTGATTGACTGAAGGGGATTACTACGGCCTGTATGTGTACAATTTTGCTTTCTTAACTCAGCAGGATGCTGTGGTGTGAACTTTGAGAATATTCTTTAAAGAAAGTTTTAAGGAAAAAAAGAATGCAGCAAGAGTGATTGAATGTATTTCTGACATAATTATGGAGGAGTATAAGAAACCAGGGGTTTTTTCCTGATATTTTTCTCAGCCATCAAATCTGAGATTGAAAACTTTACCTAGATGCAATGAGGAAGATGTGAAAAGGGCCATTGTTAAGTCTCTCTGGAAAGTCCATATGCACGTTGCTCTTCTGGGAATAGAAACTTTCCTGGGACTGGGAGATGGCTAAGTCACATTTGCAAACTGAGGAACACAGAAACTGAACATAGTTTGTAATGCTGAGCAGCTGATTAAGAAAACAGTACTAGGATTTGTTCTACATCTAGACAAACAGTCCCATGCTGGCAGGTAAGGGTTTTTCCTGGAAGCGTTTTCTTATCCACCTGCATGTGCAGGTTCAGTATGATGCCACCTGCCATCCCATGACTTTACAGTGAACCTGCACATCAGGAGAGATTTCAGGCAGTGAAATGGTGACTTTAGTATTCTTCAGGGAAGTTAAAGAACAATTGCCTCTCTTTTCCCCTTCTTTGTCAGCCAACCATTGCATAAGGAAATAAATTTAAAGTACTGTAAGGTCTGTAAAGACTCACATTCCAGACATTCAATTCATGTACTGGGAATCTGTCTGTTATCATGCATGGTCTGATGTGCACGATGCAGTTCCATCTCCATCTGCTGAGCCAGGCAGCAGTTTGAAAGATGACAGCATAAATGAAATGTTGATGATGCTTATGTGGCTGTGAATTGAAGGTAGGCAGTTTCTAAATTGATCCTTCCTGTCCACAGAGCTCAAATGAGCTTGAAACAGGGAAATTGAAATTTAACATTTCCTTTTAAAAGTCTCTGTCTGTGAGAATTGTGTTTCTTTCCTTTTCCTTCCCCCCAGCCTTGAAATAATGCTCAGTCTTTGTTGGCCCTGTCTGCCTGCATCAGGTGGAGGTTGTGTACCATGGGCCCTCCTGGAGCTTGGGCTTCTGGGTTTGCTGTGTGAATTACAAGGTGGTGGAGCTGAGTTTGCTTTGGATAAGGAAGGGTTAAAATCTCTTCTGACCCTCACGTCCTGTATTCTGTGTGTAAAGAAACACGATGCTGTTCTTGAATTGCCAGCCCTTGCCCTCTGTATTCTGGGCTGTTTCTCATTTAAAAACTGTTAATTGTTGTTTATGATCACACTGAAGGTCTCTGAAAATGTCAAGCCAGACTGATATCCTCGTGTCCTCAGTGCACACAGAGAGAGGAACAGCTCACAGCTTTTCATGAACTTGTCTGTTCCTTTCACATCACCATCCCTTTGGGAATGGGAGAAGTGAGATGTGACAATGTAAAGTGGCTCTTCCCGACATCATGCAAACTGCCTGTGACAGAGCTGGGAAAACTGACCCAGAACATCCTCATCTCAGGCCAGGGCTCCCAGCCCATCCTTCTGTGTTCAAGCGCAGGCTGAGAAAAGACAGACCCCAGCGTCTTGCCGAGTATCAGCGGCTCTGGTTCATCCCCGCCAGACTGAGCAAGTCCCGCCGGTCCCGTCCCAGCGCTGCGGGAGCTCCTGCCCGGCGGCTGCGCTGGGCTCAGGCGGGGAGGATGCCCAGGGCTCCTGCCTCAGAGCTGCCCAGGGCTCCTGCCCGGGGGCTGCGCTGTGGGTCACGGCGGAGAGGATGCCCAAGGATTCTGCCCCGGGCGTTGCGGAGGGCTCAGACGGGGAGGATGCTCAGGACTCCTGCCCGGGGGCTGCGCTGGGGGTCATGGAAGGGAGGATGCCCAGGGCTCGGCTGGGGGCTGCGCTGTGGGTCACAGCGGGGAGGATGCCCAAGGATCCTGCCCCAGAGCTGCCTAGGGCTCCTGCCCCGGGGCTGAGCTGTGGGTCAGGGCGGGGAAGGATGCCCAGGGCTCGGCCGGGGGCTGCGCTGTGGGTCAGGGCGGGGAAGCTGCCCCAGGGCTCGGCCGCGGGCACTGCAGAGCCAGTTCATCTACTGGCCTGAAAGAACAGGCAGGAGAAACAAAATACCCCTCTGCCTCCAGCAATAGAAAAATCCAGTGGCTTTATCATAAACAGCTCTTCAGCTGAAGCAGTTAGGGATTTAAGCATGGAAATTTGGCATGGAAATGGCCTTTCATTACACTCATGTCTCTGAGCATTGCCATGAAAAACTGCTTTTGACCAGCAGCAGGCTGGGAAAGCGCGGCCTTAGGGAGGCTGCAGCCCTGCGCGTTCGCTGCTCGGGAACGCGGCCCTTGTCACTGACATTGACATTGCCCCGGGCCGCGACCGCAGGGCCGGAGCGCTGGGGCGGGCACGACGCGGG